>JAZGTI010010036.1:3366-18108 GCA_036877585.1 Botia kubotai
GAGCGTAAGGAAGGGTGATTTTCCTCCTAAAAGGGCTTTCTCGTGATCAGCTCTGCAGTTCCGAGCATTGAACTGAGCACATGAGCGTTTACTAACCCCCCCAACAAATAGCTGTTATCTGTGTCTTTTCAACTGTTCCTGGTATCTCATGAAAGCACAGAGAGACCCTGTCTGTCCATTCATCCCAAGTACAAACCCTCTCACAAAAGCGCATTTAAATGTAGGAACACGCCGGACGTGCTGTTTATTTTGAGCGCGCGGCATGCAGTCAGCACGGCCGCGCTAATTCCGCTCAGCTCGAGGGTGCACGGTGTACTCGAAGCAGGAGAATGCTCACTTTGTCTCCCGTGTGGGATCTGTGCTTTGGGACATGATGACCCTGAGTGAAACCGAACTAGCTCAGAGTCAAAGCTCTGTTATCTTCAGTCATGGTGTAAATCTGCAAGGCTAAATATGGCCCGAGAATATAAACGTCTTTATCCTTTGGGTCCCTGTGATCTGTTCACGGAAGACAACTATTTTGTGCAAATAAATATGTTAGTGAAGAAAATATCATCAATGAAAGCAATAAGCCGCAGGGTGTTGTGTGTTTGTTTTTTTAATAAAAATATCTTTTTTTCCATTTAGTTTTACTACTTTTCTTTCTTGTCTGTATTTATCTTCATCTGTACTCACATGAAGTGTTTCAACGTCGTTAAAAGTACTTTGGCTTTTTTAATGCTTTGATTTTGAATTGAGACCTGCTTAGTCTCCGACTTGATTTATGTAACACTTTCTGTTTGAACTGTCGCTTTTGAAAAACGTCCTTTTACAGCTCACACACACTTTCATCTCACTTCGCTCCCCGATTTTCACACTGCCCCCGATTGAGGTGCTTCCCTCACCTCTGTGATCTTCTCACTTCTTGTCAGTAGGTAATAACAGGGCTTCGGGTCTCCGTTCAGTCGGTCGTCATGGAAATGCACCACTTCAGTGTTGCCCTCAGGAATGTGGTTTGTAACTGAAAGAGGCCGGCCGCGGTCGCCCGCGGCGATGGGTGGCACTCAGAAGTGAAGTCTGTATTTGACGTACTGTCAAATTCCTCAGCCGACCGGGCGCTTGCATCACTGTTCTCAGGAGAATGACCTCATGAGTGTCTGAGGCTAAATGTGACCAGATATTTGCAGAGCAGTTTTTGTGCTCATGTGATGAGGTAATTCTGAGGAATTGTGTCTTTGTTTATAGGTATTGTGACCACAGGCATGACCATTGCAGGCTTTGAGTATTTTGTGAAGCACTACAAGATTGAGTACAAAGAGAGGAATCGCTGGCGGATGTTTGTCCAGTACAACAGCTCTGATGATATGGTAAGACTACTAAGTCCAGAGACATTTATTTAAACATGGCTCGTTTCAGTGTCTGTAGTATATGTAAATGACCTGAATTACCACTTTAAGAATGTAAATGGGGGGCCATTTTAATTTCATGTTATCTAAAGATGTATCCGATGCTTTAATTTTGTATAATCAGTTTATGCAGTTTAAATGTGTTCGTAATACAATGCAATGTTTTCTTCCCTCTCAGATTTTTGAAGGAAACACAGACAGCTTCCACCAAACACGCAACACCTTCCACCCGTCCATCGTCACGCGGGTCATTCGTGTCGTTCCTCAAGAGTGGCATCGAATAATCGCCATGCGAGTGCAGCTTCTGGGCTGTCCTTATGTTAAACCTGCCCCAGGTGTGTCTGTGTGTGTCTGTGTGTGTCTGTGTGTGTCTGTGTGTGTCTGTGTCTGTGTGACTATTGCTTTACAACCTCATTTTTCCTCATTTAAACAGTTAACTAACCCTCAGTTTATCTCTGTAGTAAATTCCTCTCAGGTGACACAAGAGGCTCTGCCCACGCAGCCCATTCAGAATATGACTAAGCCTGTCGCATCTCAGGCTGATCTGGGTACGACTGTCTGACCACTAATTATACACGGCGCATATACATGAATGCAAGAGCTGTTTTTCCTCCCTCTCTCTGACCTTTCTTGTGTTTTTGATTCTTCTCAGTTAATCTGTTGGTAATAATCGTGCCCGTCGTTCTGCTCGTGGTCCTTCTGCTGGTCGGGATCTGTGTGGTTAAAATGCTGTACAAGTAAGTCCGTTTGTTTTTTTACAGTTTTTAAAGTGCCATTTTTTTCCTAAAGACCATTTACATTTTTGTCATTTTCTGCCCTTTTGCTGACACTTGTAATTAAAAAAGACTTGACTTAATATGTTAGTGAGCTCTGTTGTGATTGGTTGGCCATCGCATGCTGTAGTTCACTCGTTCATCAGGAAGTTGCTGAACACTGAATAGATGAATAGATGTTGCAGGTTAGTTGTAATATGCGGTTTGAGTGTATTGAGGAGGGAGCTTTGCAAAAGTAGAAGTAAAATCTGTCCCCTTTAAAGTCAACATGACTTTTAAACCCATTTCTCCTTTTGTAATTTGCCGCATTTCTGAGCAAAACAAACAGGAAGTTAAACAAGGCAAATGTAGGGCAGAGCATTGCTGCTGTGTGTTGTCTGTGTATTGTGTTATCCGAAGTGAGAGGGTCAGATATGCTCACCGGAGCACGGCGGGTTTATCTACGTTCAGTTACTGTCTGTTAGAATAGCTGATGTGAGCAGAGTCCCGTGTAGCCTGTTGTGATTCCTCAGCAACACATTGCGGTGGTGTTTGGATGCTGAGAGCTGAATAGAGCTGAATTTTAAGGAAGAAAGGAGATGAAGATGGGTGAGGGTCAAAGGTCAGTGTCAGGAGATG
This sequence comes from Botia kubotai, assembly GCA_036877585.1. NCBI lineage: Eukaryota > Metazoa > Chordata > Actinopteri > Cypriniformes > Botiidae > Botia > Botia kubotai. The sequence goes on from JAZGTI010010036.1 coordinate 6,143, forward strand.
TGCCACATGAATTAGTCCCCAGAGAGAGAGAGCTGGGGGACGGTGAGATAGTGGGGAAATGATGATTAATGATTTCATGGAGGGCTTTTCTTCTGCTGTGTGAGTGATGAGGGTTTGGAGAGACCCGAGACTCAAACACATGTCCCTGAAGCCAATGTTTGTCTTTGTCTCACAGTAAGAAGACAAAGGAGAACGTGTACAGTTCCGCGGATTCACATCACACAGGTCAGTGGGAACTCCTGCTTCAACTGGCTGGAAAACACTTAAAGGGACAGTTCACCAAAAATCATCCAAATGATTAACTCACCCTCATGTTGTTCTACACCTGTATAATTTTCTTGTTTGGAAGAACGTTTGCGCTTTTTATTTGACAAACTGTCAAGCCACAAAAAAATTAAAATAGCTCAAGACCTCTGCCTTATTTTTCCAAGTCATCTAAAATCATGCAGGTTTGGGAGCACCAGAAAATAGTTTACATTTTTAAGTGAACTGGTTACAGAACAATATCAAATGGAGTAAATTTACATAATCCACATTTTTGTACACAAGTCTTGATTGTGCTGGTAGAATATATTTTTTGTCTTCCTTTTTGACCTTGAATTAATCCCACAGTCACTGTGATGTATCTCTTTTTTTCAAAATATACTTTTCGTTCTGCTGTGCTCCGCATGTAATTTAGGGCTTAGCCGCTTGACTAGCGAGGGGCTAGCTCCATTCTGTCACGGCTGACCGTTTAATGATTCTCATCTACAGGCTGCTGGAGGCAGATAAAACAGCCCTTTACCAGACAGCAGTCCACAGAGTTCACCATCAAATACAACCCTGAGAAGGACCCCATCCAGAAGCTAGACCTGGTGACCAGCGCGATGGCAGGTAATGACTGAAGTTCAAGCACTGATTTCTTACACGATGTCTTATCAAGGTGTTAACAAGTGGCATGTAGGAAATGATGCACAGTGATATTTATAAACCAGCCAATCAAAACATTATTGGTGTTTGTTATGCCGCTATGAGGCGTGGGCTTTAAAACCAATAAGATTTTATGGTGGGCGGAGCTACCCAGTGCTGGGAAGGCTACTTTAAATGCTAGCTCGCCGAGCTTCTCAATTTAAAATACTTAAATTATAGTCAAGCTACTCCTAAAAATGTAGATTGCAGCTTTAAAATATAACTTATCCCGGATTAGGACATTGTTACGATTTAAGGGAAAACGTAGGTTCACAAGGCCAGAGAAATGCATGTTTCTGGCTGCAGCTGTCATGCGAGACTGTGACATGCACACTATCTTGAGCTTTCATTGACTGAGTTGAGTAATTTACAATGTTATTGTCCTGCACTGTGCCAGGAAGAGAGGTTATTGAAAAGACTATAACAGGCGGAACGCTTGTCAGATGAAAATGTGTTCCCCAGCACTTGTTCAGGGCTGTAATTAATGATGATTTAAGGTTTCTGCAAGACGTCAAGATTACAGGCACTTATTCAGACCGGCGCTTGCTTTTCAGCCCCTCAGAGCAAACGCAGAGAGATTTCCATTGATTTCATTTTTGCTAAAACGTTTTCTTAGTCTTAATTACAGTTGTGGAGGGAAGCAGACAGTTTCTCATTTGCTAACGCTGTCAGACGTTCCTTTGATAGACTGCTAGGGAACGTCCTTAAAATGTCAGTCTTTTATGGTTCTCAGATTTGATGCCATTACAGTTCTTTTGTGTTGCTTTGACTCCTGTTCTTTAAATTTTGATTACTTGGTTAACCGGGTACATTTAAAGATAACTAGGCATTAACCAGAATTGTCTATCCTTGATGCAATCTGAACATTTAGCAAGCTGTGTTGGCTGAACTTTATGTCAGGCTTCTAAAACCTGCTTGCTGTTAGGATAACCATTCCAGAAAATAATTCCGATTAACCTTTAAATTATAAGTAATCATGTTTAGAGATGAGGATCACTGCTCATTTTATGACTCCCAAACTGAATTTTTCTCTTCGTCTTTAGTTGAATACCAGCAGCCACTTATGCTAGGCACGGACACAGTGTCTAGAAAAGGTTCGACATTCCGGCCCATGGACACGGATACCAAAGACAAGGACATGGAAGCTACATCTCACTATGACCACCTGCAGACAGGGATCCAGTATGCCCTGCCACTGACCAATCAGGAGCCGGAATATGCCACGCCCATCATCGAGCGCCACGCCTTCCGCAAAGATCCCTTCCTAACGGATCCCAGCTACAGCGTTCCAGGGGCGGTCCTTAACAAAAGCCCGTCTTTCCGAGCGGTGGAGGGCAGTAATTGTAGAAAAGTCATCGGAGGGCTGGCTGGGGGCTATCAAACGCCTCAGGTCAAAATAGACAGAGGAAATTGCCCTGAGGATATCTACGACAGTCCTAAAATTCGGAAGCCTGTCGTGCAAAATGGAAGTTGTCCGGAATACCAAAGGGTCCAGTTGAAAGCCCCTGTGCAGGAGTGTTATTCCACTCCAAGAGACTGTGTGAGACTGCCCTTCTCTGGACACAGACCGGACCCAGAGGGCAGTAGATCTGATCCTGAGGGCAGCAGCTCGGATGGAACCTGAGCCAGAACCAAACTGTGATACCTCTGAATTACCTGACTCAACCAAACCACCTCCAGACTCTCCTGTTAACTTATTTGTGTCTAGAGGAAGTCTTGCTTTGTATTTTTGCAGTTGAAGACAGTGGAGGCCCTGATGTTTTGTATATGTGACACATTTTGTAAAAATGGTTTTGTTTATATTCTTCTGTTTATTGTAATGGGAGCATTTTCGTTTAAAATCAAATGCTTTGCCAGGGCCAGAGAACAATAAACAATTTGCGGAAACATGCAGGGATCTTGCTGCAGAACTGCAGGAATATTTTTGTTCCCTACTCCGAGAGAAGCTGTGAATGTGAACCAGAATATGTTTTTACAATGTGAGCACCATCTAGATGTTCTCACACTCAGGTCTGCACACTGAGGTCCACAGGCAGAACATTAGAGGAGATGGTTTATTTTGTCTTGTAGAAGCCTTTTCCGAAAGATCTCTTGTGGGACCTTTACGGCGGGCGGAACTTAATTTCCTGTGCCGTTATCGTTTTGTCCCTCGTTTAAGAAATACTTCAGCCAAATATTAAAATGATGCCGTCGTGTTCAACTTGTATGCTTTTCTTACATCTGTGGAATACAAAAAGAGAAAAAATTTAAGAAAAATGTGTTTATGTAAAAAGTCTCCACGTGACATCAGAGTCAGTATCCACACAATTTAAAACACAAGAAATAGGAGTGGGAATAAGTAGCCCAACACTGTTTCTGCATTGAAATAAAACATTGTCCATGTCAGCAAACCTGTTCACACTACAAGCAATGCGATGGTCTTGGAGCAGCCTGGTTTTGTTGCTTTGTGACAGTGTAGAATGGGTGTTACAATCAGCTGTTCTGTTGAGAGACCATTTTTGTTCTTTAGTGTCTTTTTGCAGTAGCATTGTTAAGTCTCCAAAGACATGTCGTTTTTCTTTTCACCTTGATTGTTTACTGTTACTGTCACTGTCTTTGGACATTAAGAGTTTGTTTGTGCACATTGACTGTTTTACAAAGCAATAACAGACCGAGATGTCACTTGGTCCTGTTTTTGTGTATGTGGATTGCGTATAGGAGTAAACGTATGTATGTATGTACGAGTCTTACATACATTCATTTGGAAGAGAAACGAGGAAAAGAGGAAATGTTCAGGAATATTCAAGGAATATTGAAAGCCAGTATTCCTTGTTAAAGATTACGGACGGGTCTTCATTTCTGTGAAATGTTTGGGGATTTACATTGGGCCTGGTAGTCAGTGTTTCTTACTCCCATGAGGATCTTGTCATGCTGGTGTGTTGAGAATCTCAGAGCTGTGTTTGTGCTTGTTTTAAACCCTGATTAAAAGGACCAGCAGCTGAACCTGCTCTGTGAATGTCTGCTTATTTTTTGAGAATGTGCATGTCTCAGCAGAACCAGAAGGATCTGAGTTCCCGGTGGTAGCAGGATGTCACGAGATATCGTGTGTGTACGTTTTTTTACCACTGCGGGAACCACATGTCCCCACAAGGATGGTAAAAGTCAAGCCAGCTGTCCCCACGAGGGAAACTGATTATGAAACCTACTAAATGATGCTTTTAAATGTAAAATAGCAGTAAGGTTTCTGTGAGGGTTAGGTTTAGGGGATAGAATATACAGTTTGCACAGTATAAGTCATTGTCTGTGGAAAGCCCCCCTAAGGCATAGAAATGTGTATGTGTGTCCTGGTATTCACTACAGGTTATACCCAGTACCTTTTGACATTGTGGGGACTTATTTTTAGGTCCCCATGAGAAAACAAGCTTATAAATCATAATAGCATAAAGTGAGGGTTAGGTTTAGGGGAAGGGTTATTGTGTGGGGGATAGAATATACAGTTTGTACAGTACATAAAACATTACATCTATGGACTGTCCCCAATAAACACTAAAACCGTGTGTATGTGTGTGTGTGGTGGGGGTGTTCTTGAAAAAATGTAACAGTGGACTGTTAGCTTATAGTGACCCTACTGTTCAAACCCAAAGTATGTAACATGACCACACAACAGAGGAAACTGCCACACCGACTGGCACATGTAAGTTTGGGGTCATATGTATTAGATGTTATTATAATAACATCCAACCATGCTTATATGAAGTGCCACTGATTGTGAATTACATTCAGGTGTAAAACTTACACGGACAAACAGCTTGCCTGTCGTGTGACACGTGGGAACACAAACATTACAAGATTAACTGTAATCCGAACACAAACGTGACGTCTTTATCAGAAATATTATCATTTTGAGTGAAGTGGGCAACAGCTTTTTGTATTAACTATTTATCTGTGTAAAACAGCACGCGTGGACCACGTGTTTAATAGTTATATGGTGTTTAGGTTGCTTTTGAGTAATTTATTATTTAACGGAGGAGCACCCAGGAAATACCTTCAGGAAATCTGCTTTTGTGGTCTGCGGAAGTCGGTCAGCACGAAGGTAAACAACTCAATTCTCGTTTTTTGACTAACTTTCAAATATATTGCTTGATGTCTTCTCTCACATCGCCCCCTCAAGTTTACACAAAGTACTGCAATGCTTAGAAACTATATTTTACAACAGTAACACAGCCGCTTTATTAACAACCAAAACCAGCAACGCTTTGGGCAAATTAATGTAAGTTTATTGAATCATTTCGTCTCGTACATTAAATACACGTGGGACATTTATTTCAAATCTCTCGCGTTTCAGAATGTATGACACTGGAAGTGAAAATCAGTATTTTAGAAAGACAAACGGAGAAACAAACCAAATAAAATGTGGCCATTTGTGGGGAAACGGCTAGTGAGTGATCAAAACTAAAACCAAACACTAAAACTAGTAACCAAACCAAAAGTTAGTAAACTAAACCAGCCCACATGCTGATAAGACAGGACCATATGGTCAAAGGAGCTAATTGCCATCATCTGCCCGACATCTTAAACACAACACCTGTGAAGATTACAGTGGGGCAATAAAGAGCGAAATATAACCGTGTGCTCATGAATAATTTATGTATATATTGTACTTAGGCTACACTTAAGCTTGTATTTAGTGGATTTTTATTGCTACACAGCCCATAAATATCGTATAATCAGTGTAAGGACATTCCGACTGGAGCGTCTCAGAGCTTTCCAACAGCAAGAGTTCAGCCGGAGATGCTGACAGAAATACATATTTCAGAACACGAGGGTTAATTATTGTGTTAAATTACTGGATAGCGATAAACTAACACCTCTTCTAGAGAGCTATACAGTAATAATGGTACAGTTGACAGATCTGAGGCACTAAACTTTACTGAGACTGGACGAGGGAGGAGAGTTTGTTACGAATCCTCACAGTAAAAACTTCTTCCCTTCTCTATGTTTCCCAAAACAAAAAGTAAATGGATTAATAAATAAACAAACAAACTCGCGTGGCTGTCTAAAAATACAAGTACACTACCGTGAGCAGACAGCATCAGTGATCTTTCCCAAAAACACTGTTCATACACGAGTCGGATTGCATGACACGATCAGATTTAGATGGACATTGAAATACTTCCGACAGTATGAATATCGAGACAAAACTGACATAAACAAACTAGAAAATAATTATTTGGCATAAAGAAAATGACGTCTTATTTTAGGACATTATTTTAATACTATTACGCACGCAATTTATGGTGATTTTGATAAAACTTAATTATTGCATTTGGACAGAAGTGAAAGTGATACACTGCAAAAAACGTTGAATAGTCCTAAAATAGGCTTTATTTTCTTTATGCTTAATATATTTCTCAAAAATCGGTGAGAAATAAAACTCGGACGTTTCTTTGAAATTCTCTCCAAAACCTCGAAAAACTGTCCTGTGGTCACTACATCATTGTACATTATGTTTCTATGGATACGTGTTTGGAACAATATGATGGGTAATACATTGCAGAATTTTAAATTTAGGGCGTAAACTACTCCTTCACAGAGGAACCCAACATGACAGCTCAAATTCAACTCACCTACTGAAGGTTACGGAGAAGATACATGAAACAGAAAGTGGAAAAACTTTTACACTATATAATTCTTTAAAAAGATCCCAATTTTTCCCCCTCGAATGTTTCTTTCGAACTAAACCAAGATGGTGACAAATTTGCTTTCCTTTGTGGCCGTTGAGGAGCACTATGTCCTCTCAGTGGTTCATCTCCAGTGGACATCAAAACGGTCTGTTCTCTATTCAGCATAAAACAAATATTTCATATATTATACATATTATACATGTGCAGTCTTAATCTCTGTCTGCTCCTCATATCTTCACATCTGACATCCTCTTCCATCTTCAAGATCCATCTGGAGACCTAAGAGGAACTCTCTGTGGATTCTGCTGTCTTGGAGATCTTCTCCTCTGAAGGACTCTCACTGGACAAGGTTGTATCTCCGTTCTCTGTTCTGTTATTCACCAAGTGCTTTCCCACAGCTGCGGGAACAAAAATATGTCGTACGTTTAAAGAAAATACATTTATTTATCAAGTGGAGCCTTTGACTTTATTTAAGGAATAGTACATTTATTACACCCCCACCCCCCCATGTTGTTCCAAACCCATTTCGCTGACTGACTTCTGTGGAACATGAGAGAATTTAACAAATGTACTTCAAGGACAGTATCATACAGGTGTCCTCACAACTTATATGCTTTTATGATGTATTTTGATCCTTTCTGAAGCTTTTGAAAGCTCCCATTTAGTGTAACTGCAGGAAAAAGCGACCAGTAAAGTACTGTTTGTGTTCCACAGAAGTGATAAAGTAATACGGTTTTTGAACAACACGATGAAACACTGCAGCCATAGTGGTACTCTTAATTACATTTCTGACAAGCTGTGCAATAACTTGCCTTGTAGGGAGGCGCAGTCAGCCGTACCATTGGCTCCTGTTCCCTCCTCCAGTTCATCCAAGTACAGCCGATAACGATGGCCACTGTCGTCTTCATACTCCACGTTCTCGTCATCAGAGTCCACCTCCGGAGCCACATAAACAACCTCAAACTCGATCTCTCCCCTCTGTGGAGAAACAATCCCATGAGTCTCTAGACCTGAGGATGTGCGTCTGTTTGGTACGTGAGGTAAATATAACCCACTAGAGCTGTCATTCCGTGCTAGTGACTTGTGGCATATGTTTTTAAATTGGTCCCATTTACAACTCAAAAGCCCAATTGAACAGCATCTTGACCTTTGGGAGATGCTCAGCAGGTTATCTGAAACAATTCTAGCAATAAATTATAGTTCACAAGCTTAACCTGTTGTGACAGCCCCTCCCAGAGCAGCAACTGAATGGAGTGACAGCCTGTTAGAGCTCTGTGTGTCTCTCACCTGCTGTGAGAGGATAGTGACTGCCTCTTTGTGTTTGGCATCTCTGAGGTTGATGTTGTTGACTGCTAAGATGGCGTCTCCCACGTGCAAGCCTCCGCAGCGTTCCGCCGGCTGGCTGGGGTGAATTTCCGAGATGAGGATTGGAACGCCGTGCTCTTTACCGCCCTGCATTATTCCGGGAATGAAAAACATCACATTAGAACTTTGATCTCGGAACACACGCAACGACCATCTGTTGAAAGAGTAAAACTGGGTGGGTTAACCTGCGCATACAAGCAAAGGTTGAACTCACTGTGATGGAGATTCCAAGTCCTTCGTGATCTTCTTTGGTCAGAACCACTTTGCGGATTGGGCCGACTCCCTGAGTTTTCTTCAAAGAGTCCGTGTCCTGGAGAGGAAGACAAGAATGCATGTGATTTTGCTAATTTGAGACAAGGAAAATTAAAAATGGCTTATTCAAAGTATGCTATGACACACCTTAAGTAAACTAACTCTAACTCAATTGCCATTACCAATAACACCAGTTTGTGTTTAAATTTAATGTGTTTAATTGGTCTTACGTGGCCCACAGGTGATGGCAGGGGCTTCTTGGGGTCATTGCGCCCCCTGCAGGCTCGGATGACTGTTTTGTGGCGATGCAGGTGTATCTCCGCTTCCAGCTGGTTCCACAGTTTGTCATGAGCTGGTCCTTTCATGTCTCGCCCCAGCAGCTGTATCTGCTGTACCCTGAAACAGAACAGAGAGCTTTCAGCTTTAGAGTGAGACCAAGAGCGTCAGCTCTCCAGACTTCACATGGAAGTCTACTGGAGGAGATGAGCTGACATTTCCAATTCATTCAATAAGGGAGTTGAGCAATAGGACCACACAGGGGATTGTGGAGAGCAAGCAGAATGTGAGAACTGATAATTATCTTACCTCCCAGCCAGCTCCTTGTCTAGGTATTTGGCCGCCAGCCTGGCTCCATACACCTCAGCCTGCAGTACCGCGATGTGCCTGCGGAGGGCCTCGTTTTCTTTCTTCAGCATCTTAACCTCTGCTTCCAACTTGGCCTCCTTCACCTTCTCTTTCTTACTGGCCTCCAGTTCCTTCTCCTGCGCAGTACATACACACACAAGGTGAGCCGTCTGTCATTGTGTGTTTGTGTGGAACACAAAGAGATTTGTGATTTTTGCCCTTTTAATTATTATTTTTATGATAATTTTTTTTTTACAGAAAGCTATCACATGACCTAGAGGAATTAAAAGAACAGTTCACAGAAAGTGAAAAATATCTTATCGTTTTGTCACCCTCAGCTGAGGGAGGGTGAGGGAGAAAGTCATACACATCTAGGATGCCTTGACGGTGAGTAATTTATGGGCAAATTTTTATTTTTCAGAGAACCAGTCCTTTAAAATATAGCTCGCTAGTCAGCAGTTTATGAGCAGTTTATCAGCTTTTTATGGTGTGTTTAGAACTTCACGGGGAAAAAAACATCTGTTATTTATCTGTGCAACACAAAAGGTAAATGTTCACATGAAACAACATGAAATAATTATAATACACGTTCTATTTAATCTACTACGCAAACAGAACGTTAGTTCAGCGTTACAGATGGTTTAAATGAACAGAAACATTCACAGAAAGAACAAGCAGCAGTAGACGGGACACACAAGCATTTAAAACAATGCCAAACTTACCATCTCGTCCACTGAGGGAACATGCTTAGGTTGAAAAGAGAAACAGAGGGTCAAAGGTTAGAACAGCAGTGTTAAACAGGATAGCAGGTTACAGAAGCATCATCAGTCAATTTTATGACAGCAGTTAGAAAGAAATCATGTTTTTTTACAGCTTTAACTGTCCAAGCCCCTCCCACTGAGACAGGAAATGCCATCTGATTGACATGCAAAGCATTAAATCACTGTTTATGTTTTCAAGTGCGGTTTAGGGGCGGAGTCATCAGAAATATATTATGCCACTATAACAAAACTGAATGACAGAGCATTGCGTAAAGTTGCGTGAAATGTCACACCCCTGCTTTCTTTTTCTTCCTGTTGCGCTTCCTCTAGCCATTTTTGAACACAAAAATTCATGTTATGTGAACAGAAACATGTCTGACTGGAGATCAGTAACTCAAAACCAGTCATACAGGGCTGGTCCGTTATACATACTTTTGCACATTATTACACACCACACAGCCAGAAGTATGTGGACATCCCTTCCTAATTAGCAGAGTTGCTTATTCCTGCCACTCCCATTGTTGACAGTTGGATAAATAGAACCATACAGCCTTGTAATCTCTGCAAGCATACTCTAAAGGACAGTACAGTATGGTACAGTACGGTACAGTACAGTACAGTACAGTACAGGTCCACCACAAGAGGCTCACAGAATAAGACAGCTCTGAAGTGTGAGGTGCAGAAACATTGTCTAAGGCTTCAAATTTTCAATGCTAATTGACTCGGGCCTTTCCTTGACCGTAGTTAAAGACTCCTGGTTTGTCAGGAATTGCTTGTTGAAATGGAGTGAAAACACTTGATTGGCCTGTTCAGAGACCTCATGCAGCTAACTACCACCTGAGGTTAATCACCCAACATCACTACCAGGCCTCAAAGACAGCCGTGGTTCAACATCCAGACAAACCCTTCCCAAAAATGAAGGCTATTATAGCTTCATAAGGATGATTTTGCTCAACGATCAGATGTCCACAAACTTTTGGCCACATGATAAAACGTTCTGTCATGTGCCATCTGGCCTTAGTGCAAATGTGATCTTTCTGCGTCCTACAAATGTCCTGCAAGCCACTTGTCTGTAAACCAGCACTCAAAGACATCTGGTTATAAAACCTAGTTTTTGTTTGGCTAGACGTGCAGGCAACCTCAACAGATGGAACAACTGGAGAGAGATGTTGTGCCCACCATCCTGTCCTTGATGGAGTCTGAGTCCACCGTCTGGCCGGCTTTGGCTTGCAGTTTGAGCTGCATGGCGTGCAGCTGCAGAAGCTGTTCATGGACCTCCTTCTCCACCACCGTCTTCTCCGCCTGCACATCCGTCAGCTCTGAGCGCAGGTCTACCAGCTGAGCCTGAAACACACGCACACACACACAGTATTAATAACTAGCCACCAAAGAATCATGAGTCATGGTGAGACAGAGTGCTGAGTCGAACAGTGTCCGAGTATTACGACACAAGTATTACAACATCTTTCCCCTCTTCATAATCATCAGATTCAAAGGAAAGCCGCCACCCTTATATTAGGTCGCTACAATTTGTGGCTTTTTAAACGACTTAGACAAGCAGTGTAGAAAAATGGTTTAAAAGAGACAAGGGTCGGTCAGAGCTGTGGCCTAGCTGTTAACGCACAGGTTCCAAACAACGTGGAGTTCAAACCCAGCTTGCAACATTGCACAATCCCGTTCCACTGTTTCTCTCAGTCATTTCCTGTCCTATCACTACTCTCACTCTCAATAATTGTGGATAAAAGTGCATAAAACAACAAAGAAGGAAAATATGAACTCCTGTGTCCAGCATACAGCTATAGAGGTAATAAGAAATAAATAAGGAATACAACACCCTACCTCTCTAGTTCTGTAACAAATAAGGAAAGACTGACAGTTTGCAGATGCTTATTAAATCATCAAATCAAACAGCTTTGGCTTGAAAGAGACTCATTAGTTTGCTTCCTCCTTCAATATTTTCTCTTCTCTTCATGTCCTCAGCTGACATGCCCATTAACAACCTCCGGCAGTGAATAATGAGATTCTGACAGGCCACCGCTGGAAAGCAGCTCAAGTGCTACAATATCTCCACCTCTAAAGTAACGTGGCTGCGTCAAGGACAGATCCACAGTCCTCTCACAGGAAATATACTCATTTATTTATGTGCCTGTCCTCCGTCCCTCATTTTCAGCCCTAATAGAGCAAGAGATGGTTTTCTTCTTATTCGCCAGCCCGGCTAGAAAGAAACGCTTCGAATTCTGCTGCTTTAAAACAGTGGCTCTATGACATTACTGGCACAGCCGAAGCTCTTTCTCTTGAATTAAAAATGAATCTAGATTTAGTGACTCTGAAACAGAGGCTCTGAAGTATATTA
>JAZGTI010010037.1:0-13554 GCA_036877585.1 Botia kubotai
AGACACATCCCACACACCTGCACCACACATACAACACACACATCACACACAACACAGACACATCCCACACACCTGCACCACACATACAACACACATCACACACAAACATACACCTGTGAGAACAACACAGGCACACACACACAATGACACATATCCACACCATCTCTGGTAGGACAAAGAGATCAGCCATACTCTCTCTCTCTCTCTCTCTCTCTCTCTTTCTGTGTGTCTCTCTCTCAGCTCCGTTAGATCAACCGTGTTGTCGTGCGCTCTATGATTTTGAGCCAGAGAATGAGGGAGAGCTCGGCTTTAAGGAGGGCGACATCATAACTCTGACCAATCAGATTGATGATAACTGGTATGAGGGCATGATCCGCGGCCAATCAGGATTCTTCCCTATCAACTATGTGGACATCCTGGTACCTCTGCCTCACTAGGCTCTGCCCATCCCTGCTGTTGCCTAGCAACCTAACTGCTGCCCTTATCATGAATCTGTGCTACAGCTTACCTTCCTGTTTCTGTTGATGGGTGACTCTGAGGATGATGAAGTCACATTTGAGTGGAGAAACAGTCCAAGTTCTCAGTGTGTGTATGTGTGTGTTCATTGTTAGGAGTCTGTGTTATATTTGATAGTTTTCTCAGTTATTGTATCATTTCTTTGCTGGCTTTGCCTTTGTTCACATGACAAACCTGCGTTCTGAGTTTCCCTGCACTGATGTCCTGAGTTTTGTGAAATATCCTCATTTCTTTTGTGTTCTGCATGATTGCTGAGGTTTACAAGTTGACTAGCCATCTGGAAAAGCAATCTACAAATCAAAGCTTTGGACACACAACAGTAAAGTTATGAAGCTCTTGGACAGTGTTTTCAGAAGTGTTTAGTGGTTTGTAGTGCAGTTAACTGGCCGGTGAGCTCATGTTTACAGTATGTAAATACAATATAAGCCTGGAACTCCACTTACACATTCATGCTGTTCATCATATTCCTGTAGCTCAACTGCATTAGTAGCCCATCACACACACATATACACACATACACGTGTCAGATGTCACTCAGAGCTAAAAGCCCATCACAGACACATATACACACACACACACACACACGTGCCAGAGGTCACTCAACACACTCTTTGGCATTTAGCAGTGTGTTGTGTCCGCAGGTTTCTCTTGTGCTGATCCTTCTGTTAATCTCATTGGCTCAGTATAGCTGTATTTTAACCCAATCTGTGTTCTGATTGGCTGTGATGTAGCTGCTTTGTGTTGCAGTTTTGTGTTCAGTGAGGACAGAAGACTTGTGTAACGTGTGGTGTTAGTGCAGGTAAAGCCAAGCCTTCTGTTTTCCTGTTAGTTCTCATTTGAAATGAAATATGAATGTTTATGATATGAAAAGGATATTCATAATCTCTGGTCTGATCACACACACAGTGTGTGTACAGTGATGTTATAGAGCTGCACATGGTTTCTGAGTTTTGCTCTTTCAGCCATAGAGAGCCATATTTAATCAACCATCATCATGAACTAGTTTCAAAGGGATTGTTTGTGTCTCTGAAAGTTTATTTTTAGTGTCCTGAAATCCTGATGTTTTCTAAAACAGAATATAAAGTCTTATTTTTGAAATGCCAAGATTGTCTTAAAGGGGAGTTATTGACGAGTGCGAGACTCTCAGTACAGTTTGTGGAACACAACTAGTTAGTGCTGTAGATGTAGTTGTTAGTGGTGTGGTGTTCGTTTGTAAGCACATGATTAGAAGAAAAGCTTTGAGTTGGCAATGTAATCTATAGCTTGACGACAGAAGCGAAGCAGATGTGTGTTGTTGTGCTCATTCATTTGTTCTTTTTCCAGTACAGTTGTCAGACCTCTGACGTGAGTGTTTCTGTGAAGTCCCCCAGATTCTGTTATGATATTCAAGGCTGTTGCCGTATCTGATGTTGATCAGATGTTTAGACATCTAAACCTCATGTAAACTGTCAGAGAAATCAAAAGAGCAAGAAATTATATTTTGTGTAAAGAAAATTAAGCTTGTGCTTTGACCAGATTTTTTGCATTGACATTTACAGTTATGAGAGTCAATATTCTGATTATTACGTTAGAAATGTGCAGTATTACTAATGATCGTATTATACAGATGTTCCTCTATATCAGGCAATAATTCTGATGTCAGTCTCATCTGCTCTATATATGTGAATATATTCTTGAAACGTGTGTGAATGAAAGAGCTTGATCTGTTGTTTATCATTCTGTTTACAGTATTTATTTTGGTTGCTCTTTTTCTTGTGCTGGATTACAAACATGTGTATTGTTTGATGTGAGAACAGTGAAAATAAACACAATGTCACAGTGAGATCTAAAATGGTCTCCTGTCAATTAACTCTATTGTTACATAGTAACAATAGAACTTCTAGAGGGTTGAAAGTTCAGTCAGTCTCCAAACATGAAAAGCAACAAAACCCCATTAAACCACAAACAGACACTGCTGTTTGACCACAGATGGAGGTAAAGAGACCTGTGTGTCCACATTCTCATCAGCACTGCTTTCTCTCTGTGACACTTCAGCTGGATGTGTGTTCACTGTAAGTGGAGTACACTCACTGTTTACTTGCTCAAATATTTTATGACTTAAATTTCACCAAAGTGTTTCACTCAGAAACACTCAGTTTCAAAATCTTTCAAATTTATTATTACAAAAAGCATTTCTAAACATTCCTGAACCAACTGCTAAATGTGTACAAAAATAAAATAAACATAAAAAAAGATTTTACACTTCCATTATAAGCCTTTTAAGTAAAAACAAGTATGAGAAAATGAATGCAAAACATCCCCGATGATGCTTTATATACACTCGTCATCATCCTTCCCCTCCTACTCGTCATCCTCATCATCATCATCAGCCTCTGGTTGGGCTTTTTTAGTGGAACCTGTGGGTCTACCTGGCCCCCTCTTAGCAGCTCCGCCCCCTGTGCGGTACGCCGCAACGTCCTGTGAACAGAAACACATGATCAAACATTGGCCAAACGAGTCAGATACATGCAGACCATCGACTGCTTGTTTCCTCACCTTCTCATACTTCTCACGCAGCTTCATGGCCTTCTGCTCATAGGGTGCACGGTCTTTACTGCTCTGTTTGGACCAGAGCTCACCCAGTTTCTTCGCAATCTCACCAATGGACAGACTGGGGTTCTCGCTCTTCACTGTGGGCCGGAACTCAGAGCAGAACAGGAAGAATGCCGATCTACATAGAGAACAACACTTACAGCAAAACGGGTTACACCTGTTCCACAGACGTGTTTAGATTAAGAATGGAGGAGGTCCTGGTTAAATCAGGCCATTGATATAACGTGCCTCAAAAAAAACATTGCTGTTGATCTCGAAATGAAACAATGGCACTGATTTGTAAAGATATGCCACTGCAATATGTTTGTGGAAAATGCTAAAACTAAGTCTTTCAAATACTGACATGTTTAAAGCTGAAGGGGCATCAGTGGGAACTTACGGGGGTCTTTTCGGGGCATTGGGGTCTTTCTTCTTTCTGCCCTTCTTGCAGACACCATTGGGCGGCACATAATTCTGCATCTCCTTGTCATATCGAGCTTTATCTGCTCTGGCCATGTCCTCGAACCTGCTCTTGTCTGAAGTGCTCAGTGCCTGCACACAACACACCATCATAAGACCCACAGCTGAGGTGTGTGTGTGGGCACCAGCTGGAATCGAACACTCACCCTCCATCTCCCTGAGCAGTTCATCTCCCTGAGCAGTTCTTGGAGAATTCAGAGAAGTTGACAGGCACATCAGGGCACATGAGCTTGTGCTCATCACGGCAGGTCTGCACAAAGACCCTAACCCTAACCCCTAACCCTAACCCTAACCCCTAACCCTAGCCCGTGTAAGTGTAACGTGAATAATAATAATAACGCTTTAAGTACCTTCAAATGTCCAGTACTAATACCTTAAATAAATACACACCTAAACACCTTCAAATGTCCAGATTGAAATCATGCACAAACCTGTTCTTTACCTCCACCGACCAGCGCGCGCGGCTCTCTCTGCTCTACGTCACCCGCGCGACACGTCTCAGCTTATGCAGAGTGCTGAGCCCCGCAGCGGAGCGGGCGGAGCCCGGCGCCTGATTGGTCATTTTTAATACGTTCTAAAAATGCGACGTCCAATCGCCAGACGCCGCTGTAGATCTCCCGGTCACTAATTGGTGGAGGGACATTGACGCCTTTACGTCACACGCACTCCGTAAAGAAGAGGCGCGCTTCTGTAGTGCGGCAACTGTTTATATTTAGAATTCAGTGTTTATATGTAAATATCTGTGGTCGAATTTAAAAGTGTAACTCTGAACCTCAGAGCGGACGTGTGTCTTCACAAAGACAAATGGAGGAGTTTTTAGAGCACTTTAAAGACCGCAGCAGATCGGTACATGACTAGCTGTTTGGCACATTATGAGTCTGGCGTATATAATATTACATAGATGTGTTATGACGTATATAAAAAATAAGTGCAGTGTTGATTTAGCCATGTTCATTTCTAGTGTTAAGCCACTTATCCTAAGTATGATAGCTGCCTTTGTTTATTGTCTATGTAGAGCAGTGTTGACTTATTTGATTTGATATTTAGAGTATTTGTGGTGTGTGTTTGTTCAGTCCCATAGATTTCAGCAGCGTAATGTATCTCTGCCCTGACTGTGACGTGTGTGTTGGCGTGTGACTGTGATGTGTGTGTGTGTGTGACTGTGACGTGTGTGTTGGCGTGTGACTGTGATGTGTGTGTGTGTATGTTGTTGTCTGACTGTAATGTGTGTGTTGGCGTGTGACTGTGGTGTGTGTATGTTGTGTGACTGTGACGTGTGTTGTGTGACTGTGACGTGTGTTGTGTGACTGACGTGTGTGTTGTTGTGTCACTGTGACGTGTGTGTGTATGTTGTTGTGTGACTGTGACGTGTGTGTTGTGTGACTGTGACGTGTGTGTTGGCGTGTGACTGTGACGTGTGTGTTGGCGTGTGACTGTGACGTGTGTGTATGTTGGCGTGTGACTGTGACCTGTGACGTGTGTATGTTGTTGTGTGACTGTGATGTGTGTGTTGTGTGACTGTGATGTGTGTGTTGGCGTGTGACTCTGACGTCTGTGTATGTTGGCGTGTGATTGATGTGTGTGTGTATGTTGTTGTGTGACTGATGTGTGTGTGTTGTTGTTGTGTGACTGTAATGTGTGTGTGTGTTGGTGTGTGACTGTAATGTGTGTGTTGGCGTGTGACTGTGGTGTGTGTGTATGTTGTGTGACTGTGACGTGTGTTGTGTGACTGTGACGTGTGTGTGTGTTGTGTGACTGTGACGTGTGTGTGTGTTGTGTGACTGACGTGTGTGTTGTGTGACTGACGTGTGTGTTGTGTGACTGACGTGTGTGTTGTGTGACTGACGTGTGTGTTGTGTGACTGACGTGTGTGTTGTTGTGTCACTGTGACGTGTGTGTGTATGTTGTTGTGTGACTGTGACGTGTGTGTTGTGTTACTGTGACGTGTGTGTTGGCGTGTGACTGTGACGTGTGTGTGTTGGCGTGTGACTCCGACGTGTGTGTTGGCGTGTGACTCTGACGTGTGTGTATATGTTGGCGTGTGACTGTGACCTGTGACGTGTGTATGTTGTTGTGTGACTGTGACGTGTGTGTATGTATGTTGTTGTGTGACTGTGATGTGTGTGTGTGTTGTTGTTGTGTGACTGTGATGTGTGTGTGTGTTGGCGTGTGACCGTGATGTGTGTGTATGTTGTTGTGTGACTGTGATGTGTGTGTGTGTTGTTGTGTGACTGTGATGTGTGTGTTGGCGTGTGACTGTGATGTGTGTGTATGTTGTTGTGTGACCGTGATGTGTGTGTGTGTTGTTGTGTGACCGTGATGTGTGTGTGTGTTGTTGTGTGACCGTGATGTGTGTGTGTGTTGGCGTGTGACTGTGATGTGTGTGTATGTTGGCGTGTGATGTGTGTGTATGTTGGCGTGTCACTGTGATGTTTTTGTGTTGGCGTGTGACTGTGATGTGTGTGTATGTTGTTGTGTGACTGTGATGTGTTGGCGTGTGTTTCAGGAGCAGTGCTGGCTGTGTGGTGTGTTTGAAGCCGTGAGGCAGCAATTGTATCCGCTGATCAGCTCATCAGTGAGTTTGTCTCTAGACCAGCTGATCTTCGGTGTGCTGTCTAAGGTTCAGAGAGTCATGGGATCAGAGGTCACCTCTCTACCTGTCAGTTACAGGTCAGCTACATACCAGTCATATCCGGCCATCGGTATTCCACTCAAAACACAGGCAGCGTTCAGAATGCTGTACTGCACTGTGTCTCCACTGTGATACTGTATTGATTTCCTGTTAGGCTTGTGTCGTTGTCAGAGTTGAGGGCTCAGCAGCGCACCGCCTGCTGCAGCAGCCTTAATTGGAGCTCCAGCCACTACAAGGAACAAGCACGAAGGGCGGAGCAAGCGGTGCCCAATTACAGAGCGCTGCCGCGTGACAACCTCCTTCTGATGGGCTACCTGTGTGACGGACCGACTGCTGGAGTGAGTGACGGGGTGTGGTGGGTGAGAGATGCAGGAGGCAGCATGCCCTGTGAGGTGAGGAAAACTTGTATTTGTCTCAAATTGAGCTGTGCAGTGTGTGTGGGGTGTCATTTCTGACTTGCATTGGATCTGTAAGTGATAAGAGCCAAAAGTTTTAACTAAAAACCAGATAAAGTTTATGTGCACATGCTCTGTGTAAACTGCTATGTACATAGTATCCCTGCTTCATGGATTTTGATTGGCTAATGGTTGTGTTTGTGTTCATGTAGATGTTGAAGTCATCACCTCTGTGGCTGGGCAGACTGATGCTCTTTCCCACATGGAACTACATCCCCCACAATTCAGCTGCAGGAGGAGAGACAGTAGGAGGCTACCTAGAGCTGATTGACCCTCCAGTTTGTGTGATCCCTGAACCCATGACCTTTGACCCTGGATCCCTGACAGAGGCCATGGGCGTAAGGAGAGTGTCTGAACTTCTAAGGCAGAGGTGTGTCACAGGAATACTCCTGCTTATTTATGCCTGCATAATTATTTAATGCGTACATGTATTTTGAAATTAATGTATTTGTAAAACATCTTTGCAATGCTGTCAGTTCACTCAGACCCTCAATGTGCATGAATAGCCTACACACGTAGTAGCTACAGGACAGGCACAGGACAATAAAATGTTTGTCCAATCATTACATTTGGTCCCAGTCCA
The DNA here is from genome assembly GCA_036877585.1 of Botia kubotai. Classification (NCBI taxonomy): domain Eukaryota; kingdom Metazoa; phylum Chordata; class Actinopteri; order Cypriniformes; family Botiidae; genus Botia; species Botia kubotai. The sequence continues at coordinate 7,238 of JAZGTI010010037.1, forward strand.
TTGACTGAATGTCCTGCTTGTCTGTCAAACTATGTAAGTTCATGTGTTGGAGGAGGTGTAGCTTTGGAGGGCTCTCCAAAGGGCAGGATCTTATGCTTCAAAGCTAGCTTGCTAATGCTAGCCTTTCCGAAATTGCTTACTTTAAATCTTTAAGTGGTGTGATTATACATTCATAGTAGCGTATTTTAAATGTTAATGCCTGTTTTACCTATAGACAGTGTGTTTACTGTTAACATGTTTTGACAAAGTAAAAGACCGGGTCTCTCTCTCTCTCTCTCTCTCTCTCTCAGGTGTGGTGCTCAGGTGTTTGTGTGTGTCAGTGGGCAAGTGAAGGCCATCTCTCCTCTGTTGTTGGTCTCTGGGAGAAGATTCTTCTGCCTCATTCTTAGTGAGGGCGATTCTACAGCACCTGTCCTCATCACAGTGAGTGTGTGTGTGTGTGTGAATGCTCTTTACTACACTGAAGCTTTGAGGGCATGTCTGGAGTAAGTGCCATGTCAAAACATCAGTTCATCACTGCTCTCCACCTCAGAACAATACAAATAATCTGTCAAAAGCTTGCACACACCTGCTCTTTCTTTATTTTTCATATTTGAGATAATATTGAAGTCATTAAACCATAAAATAACACAAATCCTGCTTATGAGACTCAAAACTCTTTTCAAGTCTAATCTTCATCTGTACTCTGTTGATGGCAGCAGTTCTGTATGTCTCTCAGGAGCTCAAACATCAGTACTGGCGGCAGTGTGTTTGCGTGGGGCAGCATATTTGCATATCAGCCTTGCGAGTGTGTTCTCTCCGAGGATGGGCAGGACATTGTGTGCTGTCAGTCACTGCTCAGTCCCGCCTCCATCCACACACACAGCTGCAGGAGAACTTAGAAGATCCAGAGACACAGATGATGGACACAGACTCACATACAACCCACACACAGACACACACAGACTCACACACTCATGATGCACAGACACACACAGACTCACATAGACCTTCTGACACGCTTCATGCACACAAACACACAGACTCACACAAACACACAGATTCACACACTCCTAATGCACACACACACACAGACTCACACACTCCTGACAGACAGCTGTCCTCATGTACAGGATTAAGCTCCTTCACTGCAGTGAAAATTAAACACTCCACACTCATCAGCTATAAGGTCTGTATTTTTGCTTAAGATGTAAGATATTATTATATAGACCTGTTTTTAATCTGTATTAGCACTGGAATGGGCGTTTAGCCTTCATTTTATTTTGCTCAAAGAAAATTTTACCCTTAATTGAGCAGCTATGACCTTTGACCCTGTTGCTGTGGTAACAGACTGTGTTTGATTGACAGGGTTTAATAACAAAGATCTTGCACATGGAGGCGGGGCTTTATGAGATTGACGGGAAGATTGGACTTTGTCTGGCCTATCAGCCGGCTCAGAAATGGGTTGGTGGTCTGAGAGCAGGGACAGAGATACAGGTGAGTGTAATGTCATCACAGCTGGTGTGTCATGTCAGCTCATGCAGATTCAGCATTTCTGCAGATCGTGGAATTCCTTCTCACTGGCAGCATTTGACCTCAACAGTGATTGACCTCAACAACCTAAACAGCTTTAAATCAGATTTTTACAAAAGTCATTTTTTACAAAAGTCAAATTTTTTTACAAAAGTCATGATATTTACTGTACTGCCTGATCACACAGATATGAGACTCAGACTTGAGCATTTGTAAAAAATTAATGAACATGAAATAAGTCTTACATTTACATTTACATTTGGGCATTTGGCAGACGCTTTCATCCAAAGCGACTTACATTGCATTACACTATACATTGATTCTGAGTATGTGCAATCCCTGGGATTGAACCCATGACCTTGGCGTTGTTACCGCCATGCTGTAACCACTGAGCTACAGGAAAGCTAAAGGTGTCTTAAAGGTGGGATTTACAGGCAGGATGGGCAATTTCTTTGACACATTTTTCGTTATGCTGGTTGAAAGTCTAAATATATTTTTATATGAATATATTATCTGTGGAAGCTGCAGGAAAATAAAATGTTTATCCAATCATTGCATTTGGTCACATTCCAATAACTGGATGTCTCTGTCAAGCTATGTATGCATTCATGTGTTGGAGGAGGCGTGGCTTTGGAGAGTGTTCTGAGGAGAGGGTGGGATCTTACATTTACATTTACATTTAGGCATTTGGCAGACGCTTTTATCCAAAGCGACTTACATTGCATTATACTACACATTGATCACTATACATTGAGTATGTGCAATCCCTGGGATCGAACCCATGACCTTGGCGTTGTTAACGCCATGCTCTAACCACTGAGCTACAGGAAAGCTCTGAGCTACAGGAAAGCTTATGCTTTAAAATCTAGCTTGCTATTGCTAGCCTCTCTGAAGTTGCCTTTCCTGCCTAAAACAAGAATCGCGTAAACTGAGCATCATTTACACTCACTCTCTCCTTCAGCTGCACAACATCCACTTCCTGTATCGCCCATCCCCGTTTGCGCCGGACGTGGTTCTGTGTGCATGTTTGCGCTCCAGCATGCAGATTAGCGCCTTTAGCCGCTTGAGCTCACAGCCGGAGGTGTCAGGGTCATCATGCAGCACACTGCAGCGCCACCTGTTGGAGAGAAATCTGGCCATCTCACAGTATCTTTGGCTCTGTTACTGTCAGAGCATCATTACAGAGAGGTAAGACATCAGAAGTATTAAAGGAACAGCTCACCCAGAGCCATTAAAAAATTGGGTTGCGACACACTCTGATCTCTCCACCACGCAGTCACATGTTTCAAGTAGCTCTCAGTACTTTCAAACAAATGGCACTCAAACAGTTATAATGGAACAGAAAGCAACAGCTTCTATATGCAGTATTTGTCCCTGAATATTAACACACGGTGTGCATTAATTACCATGTTCAATACACAAAGAATACATGATGTAGAATCCATTCAAATGTACATATACATTAGTATGTTTCTTGTTCTTTGTGTGTTCATAATTATGTTCAGACAATCACATAAACATGCACAACAAATGAATCCTGAAATATTAAAATATCAATAAATGCAACTGTACAATTTAATCCCACAAATAAGTTTGGGCAACATTGCAACAATAAACAAGGCAACCAACTGCAAAACATAAGATTATAAAACCTGTCCGGTGAAAGGGGAGATTTTCTTTTAATGGACAGTTCTCAATAAAACTCATTCGACCTCCGACAGGGAAAGACAGCAGAAAGCAGCTTTTCAAATAAGTACAGTAACTACAATTGATTGAATATATTCATAGATTAATAGCATAACAGCTTTGTTTGTGGCAGTTTTGCACTTGACAGACAATGAGTTTGACTAATTTCAGACAGTATTATGTAATGAGGTTAATGATGTGTGTGTGTCAGATTGTGTCCACGCTGGGTGAGAGAGGAGCGTGTCTGTGTGGTGGCTGGTCGACTGCTCGACTCTGTGTGTGATGATGAACAGAAGACCAACAGAAAGAGAGACATCTACAGTGAGATGCTGCATGATCCCCACCGCTGTCCTGTAACCACGGTAACACACACACAAACTCCAGTGACCATTGTAACTTACTTAACCTGTAATCATTGCATAAATTAATTTTAAAAAAGATTTTAAAAAATCTAAACATTAATGTCTTGACTTTGAATGTGTTTCCTGTTCATTTAAACACACTGCTGGACAGGTGAGTGTTTGTACTAATCGTCAGTCTGTCTCTCTCTCTGTCTCCATGTCTGTCTGTCAGTACTGTGTGTGTTGGCCGTCTGTGGAGTTATGGTCAGTGAGACAGGTGTGTGATTGGATGAGCAGTGAGGTGTGGGCATCTCTCTCTCTCTTGTCTCTTCTCCCACCGTCTGCCAGTCACATGACCAGTGTGGAGCTCAGCGCAGCGTTAGCCTGGTCTGTTCACACCGTCCCCCTCGCTGCAGCTCATTCACAGCCGGTTCTGTTAGTGGGGGTTCTAGAGCTGAGCTCCATCCACACCACCCTGCAGCTCAGAGATCAGACGCAAACACTTGACTGTGTGTGTGTGGAGACCCACCAATCAGGAGCCAGAACCTCCAACATTAGCACTGCCTGGCTGGGTAGACACACTCACACAAACAGATAGACATACACATCACTTCTCTCTGTTTCATTGATGTAATGTCAGAAAGAAAAAATCAGGTTTTCTGGATCTACACTTTATTAGACTGAATTACAATTTAAAATAATTGTGTAAAATAATTATTTACTGTAATTATGAATATATTATGAATACTGTTCATACTGTTATTATCGTATTGTTGCTCTTTTCTGAAAACAGTTAAGCTTCTGTAAAGTGTATATGTTTGACACATTCAGTTTAACATCGTTGTGTGTGTTCAGGTTGTCTGGTGTGTGTGTTCAGGTTGTCTGGTGTGTGTGTTCAGGTTGTCTGGTGTGTGTGAAGCACTGTACTTTAGTAATGGAGAGATTCATGAAGACACGTTTCCCATCCTGGAAACATCTTGGTCAGCCGAGTTACATTACACACAAACACTGCAGGTAATTGCACACACACACTCAAGCACTGCAGGTAATTGCACACACTCAAACACTGCAGATAAACACGCACACACTCCAACACACTCAAACACTGCAGATACACACACACACACACACACACACACACATACACACACACACACAGTCAAACACTGCAGATAAACACACACACTCAAACACTGCAGATAGACACCCACACACACTCAAACACTGCAAATAGACACACACACACACACTCAAACACCTCAAACACTGCAGATAGATAGACACACACACACACACACACACACTAAAACACTGCAGATAGACACACACACACACACACACTAAACACTGCAGATAAACACATGCACATAAACTGCATATAAACACACACTCAAACATGGCAGATAAACACTGCAGTTAAACACACACACACACACACACTCTGCAGGTAGAGTGAAGACTGTGTGTGTGTGTTTCAGGGTTTATCTTCAGTTCTATGTTGATGATCTGATTGTCATCAGTCCGTCTGCTGCCATGAGCATCAGACTGGAGGAGGGGAAAAGAGTTCAGACCCACAGACCAGAAAATCGAGAGAACACCTGTGAGGGAGAGACGTTCAGCAGAAGACAAACTGCTAGCAGAAGCACAGAGGCTGATGAGAGTGGAGGTCAAACATCTGAACGACCTCTGAACCCTGCACCCTCTGCCCCGTGTGTGAGTCTGATCTTCAGGCTTCAGTCCAAGCAAGGTGTGATGTTTCGAAACTATTCGGCATCTAGTGATGCTCACAGACTTCAGCTAGGGTTTGTGGCCAGAGTGACATGTCTGGGAGAAATTCAGGGCTGGAACAAGGATCCGAAGAACCGCAGGATGCAGGAGAGAGAGATGGATGGACAAAACACAGCGGTCAGAATCAGATTTCAAATGTCTTGATTGCCTTTACAGTGTGTCCAAACCAGACGATGAAGCATAAAGCAGTAACCCCCATTTCTTGCATTTTGTAGTCAAGACAGCATTGTACAAAACTTCCTATCTGTCGCTTGATTTTATTTTTGTCTTATTGCTCTGCCCAGTCCAGTCACACATGACAAATACAATGCAATCATCTTTAGAGAAAACCAGGCTTAAATACTCTGACTCCTCTGACATTACAATCAGTCTACATACATCAAATATTATCTAGAGACCTGAGAGTACTACAGATGTTACACTGGCATGTGATTGGCGGTGCTGCTGCCTGTCAGAACAGAATGGGGGTCTGGTTTAACAGAAGGCTGCTCTGGATAAATACAGTTAATGTGAATGTTTAACTGCTGTATTGAGTGTCTTAATTCTGCTGACCGGTGCATGTGTGCGTGTACTTGCGTGTGTGTGTGTGTGTGTATGCGTGTGCGCGCGCGCATGTGTGTCTTACAGATTGACCTGCACTTTGTTGACATGTGTGTTAGATGGTTCCCAGTTCTTCATTCTGGATCCGTTTACAGATTAATTGCACTGAACACAGAGGTACTATACACACACATACACAACGCCAGGCAACCAGATTGAAGCTTGTGATCCTGAAACTGTTTGTGCCATTTTATCTGTCAGGATGTGAGTGTGTTGAAGGCTGAGAGTGTTTCAGTGAGAGGTGGAGTAAAACTGCTCCATAGCCCCACCCTCCTGATGAAGAACCAATGGCGCATACACACACTGAGAGAACAACTGCCTGACACACAGGTACACACACACACACACACACACACTCACACACACACACGCACACACTGAGAGAACAAC
>JAZGTI010010038.1:0-18107 GCA_036877585.1 Botia kubotai
TCCATATTAATGACCCGGGGCCCAGCTTCAGGTGAGACCTCGTATCTGAGCTCAGCATCTCTGTCTGCGTGCTCGGAGGACAGGGCAAAAGAACAGCCACCCAGAAGTTCTGAAGAGCTTCACGCTCCAAACACTGGAAGCATCTCATATAGCACAGCACAGCAGACAGAACAACAAAACCCTCGAGCGTGGCGAGAGGATTCCTGTCTCCACGCGAATCGACAAAACTTCCACTTGAACCGCGGCCACCCTCTTCTTATAATTGCTTGCAAATCTATGCGACCGATAATGCGTGATGATGCCATCGCCGGGCCCTGGAGGAAATAATAGCCCCACTTAAACTCTAAACCACCATTGATTGTTTAAACGGCAATGCCAGGCAGACTTTTCGTGGCGTAGGACGACACAAGGTTCACAATCTGTTCCTGTAGTATTGAATGGCTGCCGGGCAGATGCTGCGAGACAGGAACTAGCATATACCCAGCTAACGACTTAAGATTTTAAGAGCCATCCCTAACACAAAACGTAAAAAAATGTTACTTTGAACGTTCCAGGAATGTTGAAACTGTCCGTTATTTAGACGTTGTTTTAACGTTTTTGCGTAGATATAAGATCATTATTCAAACATTTTTTTATTCGTGTAACTTTTAAAAAAATAATATGTTTATTTAATGTTATAATGTTATATATAATGTTTTTGATATATATGATATATATTGTTAAAAAGGTTCTACTAAGGTTACTAAAATAATTTTTTGGACCGCTTTAAGAGAGCTTTTAGAGAATGTTAGCCAACGTTATGAGAACGTTCCCTGTTAGCTCTCGTGATAACCGAGTCGCCTCGAGACTGTCTGATGAAAGGTGTAGACATTCAGACTGCATGAATAATGAGCTCAAGCCGAGATTATAGCTTCTCCACACACTGTCTGCTCGTCTTTGACTTCAAAGAGTCTGATTGGTGGATTTTCAAGGAACTTGTAATTAAACAGGTTGTCATGCAAAGTATAAGGTAACCCAAGTGATAGATTTAGGGCAGGTCAACCTCTTTTATTCTTACTCAAACTCATTTCTCTTTTCAAGTCATCATCTGTAAGATATACACACTTTTCACAATCTAGATGTATTCTAGAATCTCTCACAACATTCTAGATATATATAATCCTTGTTTTTTTTACATTCATTTTAATAATAGAAACCAGAATCAAATCAGAAATGATTTGAAGCAAAGACAAGCGTTTGAAAATCAGAGGAAATGACAAACGTACATCTTTTTTATATGAATTACCTATTTTTTAAAGCATTGCAAATGACTTCAACAATGACTACAAGTCAATTTAAGTCTAACCGATTGTATATTTGAGTTATATACTGTAAATGTGTATATTTGAATGTATGCTAATATATAGTGGCTCATTTATGTCATTCACAATGCTTCACTGCAGTGGAAAGTTGCCACTGAGCTTTTTTGCCACAGTATTAACACCGGCTTCTCTGATTGGTACGTCAATGGAGGAACGCTATGTCAGGATTATGGGTAGTGTAGTTCTTTTCTGGGACTTGGGACTTGTGTAGTTCTTTGTTGATTATTTAAAAATAAAGCTAAACAAAAGAACCAAAGTTGTCACTTCCGGAACGCAAGATTTGCATTCTGTACAGGTAATAATTTACATTTACCTACTTACCCAAACGTCAGCCTGGATCAAAACGAGACTAGGTTTAAATCTACAACCTTCTGGTTACCTGTATGTTCTTCTATCTTACCCAGTACACAAGACCGCACCTCAAGAAGCTGTTGGAATGTCTCCAGAAATAACTCTAGAATTACTGCCCTTCTTTCATTAAATGTGTATTGGCTTTGTGCGTTGGCTAAACAACTATTCAGGAAAGTAGTTTAAATAAGGCGATGGAAGCTGACTTCCAAGGCTCACCGGACTTTAATTATGTTAGTGTCATTAAACCCAAACCAAGTTTTACGAAATGGAGTCTTTGGGTCGAACCTTTAATTTGAAATAGCTTTCAGTGCCATAAAAATCAAGCTCCGTGACCTTGCGGGTGCTTTACGAGAGCAGGGCTGGCCTGTCACACCATCTGTCAATTTGGCAGTGACTAATATTGCCAACTCCAGCTCACCCAATAAATAAACGTATGTTTTTGAGTTGCTTTCGCTGTAAGCAGAGTCTTCCTCCAGCAAACGCCGGTTAAAGTAGTTAGTTAATCACCATCAGTGGCGCATAAAGCCGGACAGGCGGTCAATATAGCGACTGACCGGGATGGCATGTTAAATCAATACCCGAGCCGGCCTGCTGTGATGTCAGTAAAGCCATACGAGTCCAAGAGGTGCCTCTTCATGAGCTTTACATTCAGATAGATCAGACTAATTGCCTAAATTGTATTTTTAATAGCTGTGCTGGACACACAGGAAATAAGGTTGTGAGTGTCAACAGGTTTAGCATAAACGTAATTGTTTCAATTGTATGATTCCTGAAAATGTTTGTTACTCGTTCTAATATTTTATTTTTTATCGTATTTGTAATCTTACCTGCGTGTAACAATTACTGTCTGAGCTAGCTAGCCAACTAGTTGTCCTAGCTAATATCGACCGAGTGGGCTTCATTTCTAATTGGTTGATAAGCAGCACCAGGTTAATCAAAAAGTTCTTGCAGCAACGTTAGCAGAATGTATTTTTAACATTATATATATATCACATATAAACATTCTTAAGTAGTTACTGGAACATTTTCAAAATGTTACAGAATTAACAATGTTTGAATGATGTTCATATAAACAAACGATAATGATAATACAAAAAATGGACATTTTTTACGTTTGTGTTACTTCATGGAAACGTTAGGGAAACGTCCTTACAACCTAAAATCGTTAGCTGGGTTTAGGCTAAAAGTGTATCCCGGGGGCCTCTGAGTGCTGGCAGTATTATTATCTTCTATTGTTACTGGAGTCTGTGTCCTGTTCAAGACTTTGCTCATGAATATTAAATAGTTTTCTTTTTTATTATTGGCTGAAAGAATGGCCTTGTTTGGTGTGTGCCAATCTGCAGGTGAATTGACAAATCCTATTATTGTGAAGACATGAGTCATGGATATTTATAAAGTTACTTGACTGGACACTCGAGAGAGGTTACCAAGCAACGTCTGCGTGACCCTGTGTCATTATACCTTCGTTTCACATTGAACCAAATACATGGGACGAGATTTTATGTTCATAAACAGAACCGAATGGAACAGTGTTGTGGGGTCTCGGGATGTGCTCTTAAAACATGAAGCGTTTTTAACTTAATGCAACACTCTTGTGAGATGTGACATCCGTGCGTGTGTCGTTTACACAAATCAACAACTGCAGAAAACAAACACCCTTTGTTTTCTGTTAGCAGAAAACAATTTTTCAATTCTAAATGTATTATAACGTGTAACTCATTTTTGCACGATTTGACATATTAGGATTCTTTTAATATTATTTGGTTCGTGAGTTTTGATTGTGTTGAATTACTTTTAACTCTTAAGTGTGAGTGAAACTGAGAGAACTCTTTGTTATGAAACTGAAGCAGATTACTTGGATCTTAATTTGAGGACCTTTAACATGTAACGTCTCTTTTATGAGTGTAATTTTCTTTTATTGAGAAGGTGTTGGAAGTCGGTTCTTATAATAGTGTTTAATATTACTGTGGAGCTGAATCTGTTTTGGCGCTCGGTTCAGTCTTGTTTCTACACAAACCCACATGACCACAGGGCATGATTTTCTGAACGACTTTTCTATTGCCCTTTACCAGATCCAGCAACCACTGATTAATTCTGGTGAAATGATGTGTAGAAAGTGGAGTGCTTTAACCAATGATAGCGAACCGATGACCCTCCTCTCTATTTCTTTCATGCGCCCTGAAAATACCTCTGCCTCTCCTGATTCCTTTATTCGATCCATTCCACTGAAGTCTTCAATTTATCAGCAAGATTGAGGAGTTGGGCTCTGATTGGTCCCTGACTAGGGGTTATTTCAAAGGTCACCGGAGGAATTGGGCCGCAGGCGGCTCGGGTTCCGGTGATTTAGACTTGACTATTATTCTGTGCTTCACAAAGCCTGCAGCTAATAGGCTAAACTCGTGGAACGACAGCACAGGTCTGACAGGAGACGTGGAGGCTCCTGGGGGCCGGTATGGAGCCCTGGATATGGGCTAAGCGCTGAATGAAAAGCTTGGTGGATTCCAGGCACCCCTGAGAGCTCTGCTTCTGGTGTAATTCATGGCCAGAATGAGGATAGGATGTTGACGCTTGAACCAATTTACGCTGTGGTCCTGGTGGGCTCGCCCTTATGAGCTTTGTCTTCCGTGAAGAGCACGGGTTCAGTAGTTAAGACTGGAATTCTCGAGGTGGCTCTGTCAATGCGGTGAAAAGTCTTTTTAACTCGTTTGGAGCTAATATGCCAGACTGAAACGGAAGAGTTAAACCGTTAGTATTGCGTAGTGGTATGATGATATGCAATGAAATGGTAGAAACATATTAACCAGTTTAAATTTTTTTATATTTTTTAGACTGTTCCAGAGTCAGAGCTATACGTTTTATTATTATTATTATTTGTAGGGCCCAAGCACTGAAAGTGTGATGGTCCCTATTGTTTTCTAAGAATCACACATTTTCATTTTCATACATTTTTATTTCAAGGTTTTGGGGTGTTTTGTGGCAAGTAACATGATGAAAATAAATTTGGCAAATATGAGTCATCGACCATTCCGCCTGGACAAAGGTTGACACACCTATGGGCATGGTAGGAGGGTTCTACAGCACCCCTATTGCATGACACAAACTTGGTGCATGTTTTGTACATATGTGTACAAAACCTTTTACATATAGTGTTCTCATTGAATCATTAGCTGTTCCCCACAGGAATGTAATAACCACTGCGTGTTGTTTTCAGAGAACCGCCATGTGGCGATGGAGTCGTATTACCTGCGCAATCTTCTCTGCTTGCAACTATATTATTTGTTTCGAATCTTCTGTTTTTAACTCAAAAGTTTCATATTAGGCACATGATTGTGGAGAGAAGTCAAGATAGATGACACTCACATGAGCACTATGACTGAGCAAACTCAGTTGCTATGGTAATCGTCGGCCAGTACACATCGTATGCTAACGAGTTAACTTTGTGGGCTCATCCGGAATGGTTTAATAAGAGCAGAAATGTACGGCTTTATTTTCAGCTTCTGGAATTCAGATATAGACAGGGAAGATAAAAAAAGAGCCATAAAATGGTTGTTTTTTGTCCTGGTGGTTCCATTTGTTTGAAGTAAAAGGGTGTGTTGACACGGGATACGGCAGCCTAGCAACATGGAGGGCTTCCGCTGTATGAATAATTAATAGGAGAAGCAAGCGTTTATTTTTCTCCTGCTCTTTTGGTCTGTTGTTGGATGCACTTTTTAAAAGTCAGAATTTTCTTTATTCCTGTGGGACGACTCCTTCCTTTCGTGTTTTCCCTCCTTACGTTTTGAAGCCTGCGCGTTTCCTGTTGTTGCGTTTTGTACTTTTCTCACGCGGCTTTAGAATACTGTTGGCGTTTTGATAACGTTTAATTACTCTGTTTAAATGTTTCTTGATTATGCGTTACACGCAATTAGATCATAATGATAAGCTGCATTATTAAAATCTGCATAACTTTATAACTATATAACTTTATGTATAATTGATGTTGGGGATGTAATTGCTCATGCTTAAAACCCCTAAAAGTATTAAAATGCTAACGTATTAAACTTTGGCACGTTACTTCTCCTGCGCTCATAATTGTATGATGAAAAATACCATAGACTTCATACATAGACATTAATGGAGAGACCTGAGGCTTATATGACCAGTAATAACCCAGTAGAAATCCACCTACAACTTAGCTACAACTTAGACAACCTAGGAATCACCCAGAAAACCCTAGTTAAAGCTACAATTCATAACTTTTGCCTCTCTGTCGCCATCTCTGTTTGAAACATAAAATTGCATGTGACTTTACCTACTTTTTTTTACGTATGTATACCACACTGACATTTTTTAGGAAATGGGCTCCCAAACGGCCCATCAAATTATAAATCATTAAAAATAACAAGATTACTGTTGCGAATCAGGGTATAATGAACTTTACTGGTAATATGCCGTTAGGCAACTTGTATTGTATAAAGCTAAATGTGACTTCAAGTCAGTCTTGTTTGTTATCAATCACTCTGAAGGAAGAGTTAATTGTTTGTGTGTCTCAAATAAAGAGTGAGTGCGTGCATGTGTTTGTGTTTGTGTGTGAAACGGCAGAGGTCTCATTTCCTGTCCTCCTCCAGAAGCTCTCACTGTCACTGCACAGCAGGTGTCCACCTCCTGCTTCTGAAAAGAGCAGCTCAGGACCTTCACTCGCCTTCAGAGCAAGTTCTCGCACTGATGGATCGCTGGTTGCTGAACTGCGAGGCTCGCTTCACCTCCTGTTATCGACTTTTCGTGCTTTTTGCTTAATATTCTTGGTTCTCAACTCAACCCACCTGGACTTATGTAATTCTCTGCAGTCTCCAGCTGACTTCCTGAAGGGTTTCAACTTTTCACACTTTCTTACTGTACAAAAGATCCGTTTTAAGCCTGATTTAAGCTAAGGAAGCAACAGTTTTCATACTGTATTTGGCGATTTGAGTTTGTTTGGCGATTTTAGACTAAGGTTATTACCCAGCTAACAGGGAACGTTCTAAGAACATTGGCTAACGATCTCTAAAAATTCTCTCAAAGTTATGAAAAATGTACTTGCAGTAACGTTAATATAATGTTATATATCTATATATATTTATATATAAACGTAATTTCAAGTTATTAGTGCAACATTATTACATAATTCTAAAAAAACGGAATAATATTTTTGTAACTTTAAAACATCGTCTAAACAAAACAGACCTTTCGAATATTCCTAGAAGTTTCTAAATAAAATGTTTAACGTTTTGGTTACTTAATGAAAACGTTCTTAGAACCTAAATCTGGGTTATCTGGATAAATGTTGGAGAGTTGTATTTGTTAGAAGATTCCCAAGTTAAAAATAGTTGTCCTGGGGCTATTTTAAGCTCAGTGTGGCCCTGGTAGTCTATCTTAGTCTTGCAGGGTCGGACTTTTGTCTCTTGGTTTACATTCTGGTCGACTCCCTGCAGCTACTAGCAAGAACCACCCACTTGAAAGAGGCCAAAAACAAGTGCACATTGTTTAGGGGTGATCGGAATTGCTTGTGGATATCTAGTTTACTTGCTGTTAAGTGCCCTAAAACCTCTGAATACCATTTAGTTTTTGTTATTTCATGAATTTTTCTTTGTTTTTCCCCAAATCTCTCACTGTAGCAGCCTGGTACACAAAACATTGTTTCTGAGTTTGTAGCAGCCAGCCAATCAGATCCGAGTTTGCATTTTCAGCCAGCTCCTGTCATTTATATGTGCAATATACATCCAATGGACAATGAACGGGTTGTGGGCGGTCTGTAGATCCTCCATTTTAGGTCTGAGATTAGGTCTAGCTTAACTCTGAAGTCAGAAACCACGTCTACCCCACACGCTTCTCCTGAAAAGCACAAAGTCCACCTTCTCTTATAGTGCCACTATGTTTGCAGTACATAATGCACTGTCTCCTATTGAAAAACAGACCATGGCCCTTACTTCACATTGATTTTTATCAGCCTGCCGGCCCCATGATTGATCTCCCCTGCAAAAGCATCGATTTCTCCCGCTCGGCCTCTTAGTTCTTCCGTCCGAGACTACAAATGGACTGCAGACACTTTTCCATTGTTATAAATGGAAAAAGAGGCCCGGGTCTCCAAATGAATGACAGCGCCACCAACCGTCCATGCTGCATAGTCGCACCGAACCGCTGTTGTATTCGAGGGCATGAATTAGGTTTTTGTAGCTGCTGCGTCTGCGAGATGGGCGAGTACAGAACTGTCGCTGAGAATGTAGAGGTGGCGCTGGTGACTAACAGTAAACATATGCTAAAAAACAGATGGACTGTGCATGTGTGTGTGTGTGTGATATCAAGGAGTGATAATATGTTAAAAACCTGTATATAAAAAATCTGAAGTGTAACCTATACAAGTATATAGCAATCTGAGATTTGACCATTAATAACATTATAGTTTCCACATATGTGAATATATATGTCAAATGCTTATAAACATGATATAAGCGGCTACATTGGGATTAGAAGTTCAACAGAACTGTAATAAGCAAAACTGTGTAAAACTGCTCTAGGAGACATACTGTATATACACTGTGTGTACAGTGTATATACTGTATTCCAGACATTTCAGAATTCTACTTCCTGTCCTTTCACACTGTCTTTTCATCACAGTAATACCACATGCTCCAGTACACCGTGTATTTTCCTGTCATTTTCCTATATATTCACCATGTATTTTTATATTTTATATATATATGTTTTCTTTTCTTGTTTCCTTATTTTCTATACTTTGCAACAATGCAAAACTGTTAAAAGTGCTTTATAAATAAGTAAACATTAAACATAATATTACGATACGCTATACGTATGTTTAGCCGAGCTGCACGTGTCCCACCATGCGAAAAGCCAAATAAATAAGAACGGTACGGCGACAGGAACCGGTAGAAACATTTGGTGAGCAAAGCAAACCTAATAAATCTACCGCGAACCCCTTCGTGAGGTTTCGGTTCACCGTTTCACAGCCTAAACTAATGTTAAACACATTCGAATGATTATAAGTACTTGCACATGCACAGATTTTGAATGCGCTCTCACCGCTGGGGCCGGGTAATGCCGTGTAATTACACAGCTTTGAATTAACAACAGAAAAGCTGTGTTCTGTTCCCGCTCGGAGCCAAAACGCTTCATTCGTCTCTCTTCTGCACAGGTCAGGGCCCGGCTGTGTAATTGAGGCCGCCTGTTCCACGGCCAACATTATTCTCCTGAATTATATGCACGCTTTCCCATTGTGTCTTCAGAATGCATCTAGTGCTTTGTTGTGATGGCTTTCAGTAAGCGCTCTTATTTTAACTGCGATTTGTCCGTTTTATTTTCTATTCATGCGACGCCAGCTCACGTTTTCGACATCTGCAATCGTCCGTTTGGGAAACGAGCAGCGCGGCTGCAGGAACGCGTTACAGGAATTTAGGAGAAACATTTGTTGCGATTAGAGAATTTGAGTTTCTCCTCCGAGTCGACTGATTTTTCCACCTTTGCCTGAAGCAATTGCCTTGATGCTCCTGGAGAGATAAAAATTGCTTCTATTCTGTTCCGTCGGGCGAACAGAAAATGAGTGTAATTCTGGTTGTCAGCATACCAGAAATTCAGTTGTCGATGCTTCCAACCTGACTATTATACGAAGTGGTGATTTGATATGAACCTGTATGATGTAAATAGTCCAAAAACGATTATTAGAAAAAAACATGCAAAAGGTCCACACCCCACCTCTAAATTTAACCATCACTGGGGTGAAACCAGATCGTATGAAAACGAAGATTGTACGAATTTGTGTGAAAAGTAAAATGTCAAATAATGCTATTATTGACGATCTGAACTACATGTTGATTTGATCTGATGATGTTACAATTTAAACGAACCTCTTTAAAACAGTTCAGAGCTTAACATTAACCGTTTTGTTAAACCTAAGTTTGTATTTGTGTGTTGATTTTTGTCTAGTCTGTTTACGTTCACTGCAAACATGTTTATATTGATACTTTCCCTAAAAAGGAATTTTAATCTAAAGGCGCATTTGATTGTTTACACACATTTTACTGCAGAGTGTGAACATGGTGATGTTTCTGGAGACACAATGTTGCTTTGGCAGTGGCCAGAACGGATGCAAAACTAAACCAGTATTCCCACTATCATTAGAGCTCCTCTGACAAACGTCTGCCATTTAGCCAATCAGGTCGCAGAAACGAATGCCCAAAACATAAATATTCATGAGGCAAGCCGTGCTTGGCACTGACAGAACTGTGTGAGTAACAGAAAAGTGAAAAGTACAAGAATCGGCCTGTTTCCGTAGTTACGTAGAATTCATAAACATTCATGTCAAAAATGCTAGTGTGACTGATGTTTTGGAAAAGTTTCATTTTTAAGCTCTCAAAACATCTCGTATGATTGTATCCGTGGCAACGGGGCATTTAATTCAGTGCCATTCTTGTAAAAGGCGGTAATGAGATGTATAATCGACATTCCCCTTCCCTCTCTCATTTTTGTCGTTTCTACATCTCTGTGGGTATAAACAGGAACATGTTTATACACAGAAGTTTCTGTGTCTCTTATTGGTGGTTTGGGTAATTAAATATCTACAGATTTGTTTTCTGTGCTGTGTCACATAAATTCCCCTCTCACACAGCTAGTGCCAGCCGACAGGAATTTTGAACAGCGTGGGTGTTTTTAATGACCGGTGCCCAGCGGTGCTGAGATCTGACCTTACGTGCTGGAGTGTGTTACAGAGTTGTAGATGGATGTGTTTACACTTGATCAGGTGTCCGTAAAACACCATCAGAAGTTTGAGGCGTCTTTACGGAGACAAATAACTGTCTCACATTTTCTCACTGCTTACACTCTAAAAAATAAATGCTTGGTTGTTTCAACCCATAGTGTTGGGTACAATAGGGACAAACCCTCTCGCTGTGTTGAATTAACCTTTAATGTTACAACTTTTTGTGAAACAGAAGAGGAGTATGCAATGATAAACATTTCAGACAATAGTAAAATTTGACTGTCTCATCAGTGTATCCTGATTGATATCATATTTGGTTCGTTTGTCACACTGGAAATGAAAGGTCAGATTGAGTGAGTTGCATTGTGGGATAGCATCCCATGCATGCATCCCATTCTCTAGTTGCATGCTGCATACTTTGGCAAATGTAGTAGGTCATCAACGTGTTTGATGCATGCAGAAAATTCACTTACTGGGCACAGCATGCTCACTGCCTACTGTAATTAAAGTATGTTTTAGTAACCCAGCTAACAGGGAACATTCTCAGAGCGTTGGCTAACGTTCTCTAAATGTTTTCCGGAAGTTCTCTTTACGTTAGGAGAACGTTTATTAACGTCCCCTTGTTTGCATAGCTTCGATGCTGTTCTGAACATACAGACTCTCTCATACACAAACGCATAAGGTCGTTTATGAAGGTCATCTAAAAGTGCATTTGTTACTGCTCATCGTCATGGCGATACACAGTGAGTCATGACTCCAGCCGGCGAGGCTTTATCGAACCTTCATCCTCACTTATTAGTGTAGTAATGGGATTCATCACATGTAGCTTGTGGTTGTGCGTTCATGAGTGCACATCTTCTGGAACCGTGTGGCTGTGTGCACAGAGTGGGAATGATAGGAAAATAATTGCACATGCTGCATGGTCAGAAGGACACCGCCAAGGCTAAATGGGTTTTTATTGTGGGGACCTTTTATAAATTGCCCATGCATTTGAGAGCAGGGGCATTATAAAGCGACGCACACATGGCCAGAAGGAAATCATTAAAGCAGAGAGATGGTTGTTTTTGAAAGCACTTAAAACCACAACACACACACACATACGCAGTGTGTATGCAGTTTGAAAGCACTTAAAACCACACACACACGCGCAGTGTGGGGTGCAAGTAAGTAAGAGTGGCGATGCTAGCGTGCCGGCGTCATTAATAAACTCATTTTCTTAAGGAAATGTTTATTTTCAGGAATGCCGTTTGTGGGGTTTGTTTTGCCAAAAAGGGCGGAGCTTAAGAATGGGGTGCACGTGTGTAATCATTACCACACATTTGACCAGTGTTGTACCCCTTCAGTTGATCCGAAGCATTAATAGCACAAATTCCTTTACGTTTAAGAATAGCATTTTTGATATAATATATAATGTTAAAAACGTTCTAGTAATGTTACGGCAAGAACATTCGTTGATAACTTGGAGAGTACGTTTGCCAATGTTCTGAAAATGTTTCCTGTGAAGTATCGTTTTAAAAACATCACATGCTTTTTTTGAGATTTTGGCCTGTCTTATATCGCCGATTTAGACTCTCTTGACTAAATTAAAATCATATAATTATATATTTTCAACGAAGACATTTAATAACGGAAACATTGTACAGTGTGTGGAAAAAGATTCGCAATAAGACCCATTTGAATGGTTCGAAATGAAGATCTGGAGACATTTGGCCCACAAGCACTTCTGTTCAGAGAGAAGGAGAATTTTAAGAGATTGCCACAGGCTCAGCTCATACAAACATACACATAAAGGCAAGAGATTACAGCTGGGCATAAATGTCATAGCCAGTGATGGGATGGTGGTCGTAAGCCTATTAGGGAGTTAATAAATCAGGGCCGGAGCGATGCCAGGAGCCGCTGTTGGGCCCGGCTTTATGAGCACTGAGCTGATTTTGTCCATTGAGTTTCAGTTTGGCTGCATCCGTATCGATGGGCTGAATGAAAAACATTGACCGGAAAGTTGATTACGTTCCTGGCCACTTTTATAGGAAGGTTTGCTCGTCCAATCACAACCCGTCAAATGCCAGAGGCTCCCGCCAAAACAATCTGCGTTCGTTTGGACCCTGTTGTGTAATATGTTTTAGTTATGTTTTAGAATGCCGTATTAAAGGAATATTCAAGGTTAAAATACGCAAATCCATTCTAAAATAAAGTGAGGTCTTGTAATAATAAACAGAAAACACATTTTCAACCGCGCACAAGCGGGCAGGCCCACAAACCGCGCGGTATTGAAAATACCGGTTTCTGGCTCGCGTTATTCGCAAAAGCATCGTGTAAACATAGCACGATTCAAGCAGACCGGCAGGGGGAGGAGCAATCAAATTGAAGTTTGGACTCAAGCAAATGAAGCAACTGTTTAAAGAACGGAGCATCTGTTCGTTAGCAAGCCCATCAAAACATAGTGGAAGGTTTCCAGGCGTCATCGTAAGCACCTAAAGCGACGCTCGGCTCGTTGTGAACGTGCTGTGATTATCAGTGACAGCTGTAGTGTGGCAGCTTGCTCTGCATCAGGTGTCTCTCATATGAGAGTGAATGCGGATTCTGTCACCTCTGCTGTACCCCGCTGGTCTGTCCCCGCAGTTACACGCCCCTGACTGATGCCAGATCAGCTGCGTGCAGGAAGGACATGTTGCTTTGTGAGATGTACCAGCTGTTTGTGTGGTTTACCTTCTGAACAAATCTGATGCCTGTCCTGTATTTATATCATATTTGATTTAGATTGTATGATTAATTCACAAGGCGTTTGGTGCATTATACATCTCCTAGAGTATTTTTGGGTGGCTGTTAGTAGGTGGAAATCAGATTTCTTTGTTTATTATTTAAAAATGTGATGTATTACAATGGTATCTATTCCTGTAGCTCAGGTGATGACAGCTTTCAAGGTCATGGGTTCAATTCCCAGGGAACACACATCAATAAGGTGGAACTTATTTTGCTTGCCTTATGCGTTCCTGTAGTTGGTAGAGCAGCACAAAGGTTGTGGGTTTGATTGTATAGCTTGAGTGCACTGCAAGTTGCTTTGGGTAAAAGCGTCTGCCAAAGGTGTAAATGTATTATTATCATTCACCAGACTAATATCTGATATCTAATATCTGATATCTAATTTCGAATAATCTGATAACACATGAGAGCAAACGCAATAATACTTGCATCTTTTTTTTACAACAGCTAAACATGAGCTTTGACTAAACATGCACGTACTGAACTTTCCTAAATACACATATTTTGAGGCAGCGTACATTAATAAAGAGGAGTTGAATGAATGAATTCATCGGAGAAAACAGCGCAATCCTCAGGGACTTCCTGTCTTTTATACATCTGTGATGGTATTTAATTCTCAGGGGTCTGTAGAGTTTTTCTTTTATAAGATCTGTTTTTTCTAGAATCTGTGGCATGACACATGCACTCATGACGACAGTAACAGTTTGTTATTCCAAGCCGCGTATTCAGACAATCAGCGCATGCAGAATCATTTCTCCAGATGTTTAATAACGAAGCAGTTTTGAAAAATAAACACTTGTCCATAAAATATTATGAAAACAATCTTTCAGTCGCTTCAGAAGTCATGGCTTTGGGCGGAGATCCTCGTGGGAACGAGTAATAACTCTTATGACCTCACAGGCGACTTTCAGAGTCAGACGTTCAATTTTCCTCTTTTTCATCCCGTCATATGATTTTTCCAGTTTTCTGTCCAGGAACTTTGGATTCAGAGTAGCAGCTCTGTGTCATACGTTTTATGCACCAATGGAAATGTAAAGGATGTATGGACCCGGAGGCAGGATAGATGGGTTTTTGCTTTTGTACCGTTTTAGTCTAATGTTTAATCTTAGATCAACCAGAAGGCTGGTTGGTAAACTGTGATAGGATTTAGCTTGCATGTAGCCAAATATCTAGTTTACTCTACTAAGAATCTTCAACAAAACTCAACCTGGTAATCTTTGGCAAATCAGCAATTCCCTTCTGCGTGTTGTTTGAGGCAGATACTAAAACTTGTTTAACGATGATAAAATTGCTATTTTGAGACCGGAATCAAATAGAAAAAAAGTTGCTTTTGCATTTTCTAGTTCTAGAGTATTAAACATTATGACAGCACTTGTGGTCGCGTGTGGATATAATCTAAAAGTCAGATGTTTATAGTCGCTGCTCTATTAAAGCGGTTGCTGAGCGTGAAGTCAAATCAAGAGGCTTTAGTTTTCTGCTGCAGGAAATCATGTTTAGTTACACAAGATTAAGTGTTGCTTACCGGGTAATCATTAACTGCAAAATTTCACAGCATTACAGCACCTGCACTCTGTCTGTTTTTAGAATGGAATACCGCACGGTACATACCGCATGCTGCTTACCGTTTTAAATACGATAAATGAAAGCAGACCCCATTGGATGTATGGAAGGTCAAGTTGAGCGCATTGCATTGTGGGATACGGTGTTCAACACCGTGTGCTCTGTTGTTTATCCTGTTGTGACTAAAATGACACTCCTAGTGGTGATTAGCCAGTATTAAACGTATGTCAAATTTGTCATTGTTTACTCCGCGTCACGCGACGGTGCGAATCAGTTGTCAGCGTTGCCAAAATACACAAACAACAACAATTGATTTTCACGCGCTTGATAGCTACTGAGTCTTCAGTGAAAAGTTTACAGGGAGGACATGTGATGGATGGTACGATAAATGCTGACAAAAACACCAGATGTTTTAATTCATTATTTATTTTTAAAAATTAAGCCGTTTCATATCTGTCAACATCCTGTTGTGGTGTCTGTCTGACTGACTGACTGACTGACTGACTGACTAACAGCTTCTTAGATACTGGTTTCACATAGAAATAGAAGGTGACAACCTGTTTACATTTGTTCTTTCTCAGTTACATTAATTATCTGTTTGCACAACAATAAGCCCATTATCACTGACTGACAACACGTGCTGCAATGTTTAGACAAACAAGAGCGTGACATTAATCAATAACTGTCACTGGTTAAGCAATTATCAATCACTTCCTGTAGATCAGAAGTATTGACGTTTTGTGTCATTTTCAGAAGTCATTCTCCAGAATATTGACAAGTTTCTGCAGAATGTAACTGCTAGACAGCCACAGTTCAACACACACAATGCTGCTTGCGTGTCTTATGTTCATATGTGGTTTTCAATATATGTAGCCCAGCTAACAGGGAATGTTCTCAGAACATTGGCTAACATTCTCTAAAAGTTCTCTCACCGTTATCAAAAACGTTCTTGCAATAACATTAGTAGAACTTTTTACCGTTTTATATATCATATCAAACATTATTCTTAAGTAGGTAGAGGAACGTTTAAAAAACGTTACATCATTTAAAACGTGCCTAAAATCAAGCCGTGATGTTAATACAACGTCTAAAAAAATGGACGTTTTGAACTTTCAAAATAGCGCTTTGAATGTCTTTGTTACATAATGCGAGTGTTAGGGAAACATTCTTAGAACCCAAAATTGTTAGCTGGGATTTCACATAATTACACAAATTTACTCCCAAAATCAACACAGAAAAAAAATGGCCAGGCTCACAAGTACAAACATGTTGGTGGATATCAAGGGTCATCATACACACTCACGTTGATTACTCGCTGGTTAACAGCATGCACTCTTAGTTTGCTACAGCTGTTCAGCTGTATCAGGAGGCTGATGAGTATGTAGTACAAGTATGCAAACACAGCCATACATGCAAAACTCCAAGTACTATTCTTGGAGGTTTTAGGAAACATGCACAACAATAATTGATTTAAACTCTCTTGTATGTTTTGTTTTGTGGCTCAACTGGTAGAGAATGTAACTAACATCAAGGTCATGGGTTCCAGGTCACGCATATATTGATTAAACGTGTAGCTGGAAAGTATGAAGTCACTTTGGATAAAATCACCCGCTAAATGCCTAAATAAAATGTCAACTCATAGCAATAAATAAAGACAAACCAAGTTTTTGTAAACATGCAGCATTTTCATAAGGGGCGAGACTCTCGCTCGGGCTAATGAATACATTAACCTTGCATAGATCTTCGCAGTCCTTTCTTCTTTCCTGCTAGCTACTGTTTGTAGATGACTGATGAAACAGATCTCTCAGGTCATTATCCTCCACGTTGCAGGGCAGACAAAATTAAAATTTGATTTGTGTTGAGGCCGTGTTTTGGCGTTCTGGCAGATAACCGAATGTGAGAAATGTGCACCAGCCTTCTGCTCCTAGACCGAGTCTGTTTACCCCTGAACGAGGAGAATAAATTAACCTCGTTAGTATTCAAAGCGCGTTCCCCCAAACGCTTCCTGATGCCTAGGACCCATCTCGGAGTTTGTTTCATGTTCGGCCCTTTGTCTTGCCACGAGATCTGACTTCAGGTCAGATTTACGGCGATTGCAATAATAAATGAAGCTACAGTTGTGAAAAACTAAGCTGGTCGTAGATCAGCTTCTAGCCAGATGAGTCGGTTTGATGAATCCTTTTGTAATACTGAGAGCAGTCACTGAATTAGGAAAATATATCGCAGCTTGACCTTGAAGAAGTTTTTTCTGCTTTGTCTAGACTCTTAAAAGTAAAGTGTACAATTTTCACAGCGTTTGCATTACAGCAAATGGCATCAAAATGACATACTACTATGGTACTCTTACTACTGCTGGAGTATGTAGTGTGTATAGTATACAGAATGGCCTACTAAATGTGCAAATGTTGAAGGTAGTCAGATAATCAAATCTAATTATATGTGTTGTATGATGATATTTCAACTGATTCTTTTATTATACTGAAAATGGAAGGTCAGGTCGACTGCATTGCATTATGGGATACACTGCCTAGAGCTGTCCTGTACCGTATTGTGCGTTTTAAAGAAGTAGGTATGCATACTGAATACTGCAGAAATAGTATGAGAAGTACGGTAGTTTGATCATTTTAGCTGTCCTCCGTCAAATGGGCCAGATAATGACTAACACAATATATAAAGGCCACAGTTACTGCGACGGCTCAGTGACAGTATTGAATTTAAGCCACTCTTAATCATTTTTGTGATGCTTCAGCAAAGTTTTCAATTAGTGCTGCACATGTGACGCACAGATTAAAATGAAGAGAACTGAACTGAGAGTCTGTGTCCCTGCAAGTGTCTTTACATCAGACTCACACTTTAAAGAGCTGTTGTGTACGATTGGGCTTCTCTCTATACTGCTTCTCTGTACGTCAATATAATTGAAGTAACTGGATGTGAGTATAGAGAGTGTTCTAAATTCTAAATGGGTTACTGCAGGTGCGCAGGTGCCGGAGGGCCCGCAGCAGTTTAGGCAGTATTGATTGAGACCCAAAGCAATATACAGTATAGAGTTCACAGCCGGGATTATTAGCTCTGGCCCTGTAAACGAGTGAATCTCATAAAACCTGTTGGGAACAAGTCTGGTTCATTATTTGCCTCCATTATCATAAAGAACAAACTCAAATAATTGCCTAACGAACCCGAAGCCATACAAACATAACATTTTGTATATTGCAACATCATTTTCCAAAGTACATTTTCCCTCATAATGCGATACGATTTTTTAGTACGTCTGGGAATTGAACCCACAACCTTTGCGCTGCTAACACAACACGCTACCAGCTGAGCTACACAAACACTTACCAAGGTCA
>JAZGTI010010039.1:0-14951 GCA_036877585.1 Botia kubotai
TCAGCATCCAGTCCAGCTGGGTCACTCACCATAACTCACACAAGAACCCATTGTAACTTACACTCCTAGAGTTCAAAGGTCACCTGGCAGGTGGCAGGAAAAGGTCAAGGTCAGGTTTGCTGCCAGAAGGTAACAAGCAAGTCTGAGGGATTGTTTGTGGGTTTTTACCAGTTTAAATAATTTTCCCTTTTCTGAATCTTAATTTAAATTACCTTCATTGTTTCTGACAGAGATTTGGCCCACTTTCTCATGGTTTATGACTTTCCTCTGTGGCTAATGCCGAAGGCGGTTTGTTCTCTGCTCAAGAGTGATATAACTTCCTTGACCCTTTCATATAAATTCTTGTGACTGGGAGATCTGCTGTCACAACACCAACTATGGGGCATTAAGTGCAAGTCTGAAAGGATTTGGCATTTGGGTTTAAGAGTATAAGAAATGGAGAAAACTTTGAAATTACCCAGGTTTTACAAGAGGAAAAAGAAAAAAAACACACAGCTTAAATTAATATGATATCAGGAAGATATGTTTTGCAATTAAAGAAAAAAATTAAAGGCGGTTTAATCCAGTACCCCAATATCACCAAGTTTTACCCTAGCCTTTAGATATGACCAAAAATCCATCAAAATTCGCAGCCAGAGAACAGACATTTAAAATGTTGTCCTTTAAACCTCCAAAGGATTGTTTTTATATAGATATAATTGTGTCTGGATAGCTAGTTGCTGTCCAAGTCTAATGCTGATTTTTATTGGACAATCATGTAGGTCCTTTTAGCCAATGGAAGAGGATGGTGCTGTTCCTCTCCTAGCAACAGGACTCCTTAGTCGTACTAACAAATATTACATCACAAATAAAAAAAAACTTAATTGTTTCAAGGGATGAAGGTGCCACCCAACCCCCCCCCCCCCCAAGTTCTCTTTTTTTCTTTCATTCCAAACACTCCTCTTGATTTGGTGAATGCTTGCCAGGACAAAGCTCGGCAACATGGAAACCAGCTGTGTCGGAACAGTTTATTTCTCCTGACCACTGTGTGAATGCGGTCACCTCCTCACCAGTTCTGCTCAGAGACTGTTTTGATCTGTCTGTTGTCCATAAATGTTTTACTTGAGGTATGAATTTGGAATCCTCCCTTGTTCATGCCCCTCAAACATGGTGAGGCTTTGAAGTGTACACAGTACTGCTCTGTCTCCTGTTACACGTGGCTGAGCTCAGGTTGCTATGTTTAGCTTAGGAGAGATGTCACCAAGTCTCCATCAGCACCAGCCAGACACTGAGCACAGTTAAGCTGGCTTACCACCTCCAGCCCAGCTGCTGATCCAGTTCCAGGGGAATAGTTGTGCAACTCTGAAGACGTTGCGGCAACCTGACATCCTGTCCAGACAGGAAGTACAGACAGTCTCGGCTGTGCAGGTACACAAGCAATCGTGGATGATCTTTGCAGATGTCATTATGCCCCGTCTGCCTTAAAAATGTCCTACCTGCTACTTCCAGAAAAACACTGACACGTTATTATAAATTGACAGATCTTACAAATGTTGATGCGGTGCATGTTATTCATCCCCTTTAGTTTCAGCCAAGTGGATCTAGACCTTTAGAGCGTTACAAGCTCGCCAATGAGCGTGAGAAAGACAAACAATGGCCGGCACAGAGCCTGTTCCCCTGATATAAGCACCATCCTCTTTTCTGGGCTGTTGACATGACATCTCAAACAAACAGCAGAAACACTTCTACGCTATTTACACAAGCACATGAATCTTCAGTAAGTTTTTCCCCATGTATTAGGCATTTTATGTTTTTTGGTCTGGCTACAGATTTTTTTATTAATTGTAAATATTTGCAGAGAACTTCTGGCAGATGGAGGAATAGTTAGCACCTCTTTAACACACAGTGTGTGGATGGAACTCAGTGCCAAAAATATCCCCGGTCATTTCAGCTTCTTATAGCACATAACATTCAACATAATCAGCACTTGCCGTATACTAGATGTCTGTTTCATGTTTGCTGTTATATAAATTTGCTCTCACTTTCTTTCATCAGAAGATTATTTGTTTATTATTTGAGGGGCACGAGGGCCAAAGTTTTAACAGTATTGTAAATTTGAGAATAAATCATATCACAGTTAAAAATCGTTTTAAGAGGTAATTAATGAGAACGGAATTTAAATTGTCTGTTTTTAATTTGGAGTTGCACCAAATGATGTATATTATAGTATAAAATTGTACAATTATTATTATTTTAAAACTAGTAGCTTAATGTTCTGTAATGTTTATATGTTAAAAGTGAAATGTGTCATTTCTGTGTCACTAGTGGCACCAAAAGGTTCTGTGAAATCAACGACTTTTTCCAAACACCTTTCTCGAACACTCACCTGTCATTGGTCAGACAAACAGGCAGTCTCGTCTGCCATTGGTTGCCGTTGTTGCTGTATTGGGCTGGTCAGGATGCTCAAACAGAGTAATGTTTTAGCACCACAAAGCATCCGTTTACACTTTTCAGGGAAATTAACATACAAATGATTTACTTTTTTTGAGATTGAAAATATTTTACCATTAAAACATGATACGTGTATGCATTGGGCATATGCTTTTATCCAATGCAAATCAGTGCATGTATGGTGCGCATTTTATCAGTTTTTCAAACCTGTGATCTTGGGCCATGCTATACCAGTTAAGTTCTAGGAACAGCTTTAAGCAAGTGATCAATTACTTCCCTCATCTTTCAACAAATCATTATAAGCAACACATAGGAAACACAATTATTTCCCCCGCGCTGTGAGCAGGACTCTCAGTGCATGTGAAGACAGACATTTCCTCCTAGTCGGTGCTCTTCAGCTTTGTATGCGTATCAGTGCTCAGTCATGTCGTCGCTTGGATCGACATCGCTGCCTGTGCCAGAGACAGTGTAGATATTGTCGTTTCCTCCCTGACTGAGCTCCACCCCTCCCACCTCACTGTAGCAAATGACACCCTCACTTCATAAAAGCCACATTTGTTTTGACCCTCGTGGCATGGTTCTATTGTTCCGCAGTCTGTGTTGCATTTCCGTCGCAATTCTGCTTTTTTCCACTTTTTTTTTGATTCCACCAGGCTGCAACACAAAAGCTTTTGCATTGAGCAGCAACAGGCGAGAAAACGAACACAAGAACGGAAAGAATAAGAGGTCGTTTTAGTCTGTGAATGTGACAATGGGGAGAGTGTTCAGCGCAAGAATGATTGATAAATATAGAGTTTCGATGCCGGCTGCAGATGCATCAGCCCACAGCTGGTACAAAAAGATCACACGGCAGCCTTGTTTTGGTGTCCAAAGGGGGTCATGTAATTCTGAATGAATGGGAGATTAGCATCACTAATGTTTATATAAGTGTCCACTTTCGCAAGCGTCCTTGACTGTCATCTGTAATGCGATCAGGAACGTGTATCTATAGTAACAACAACTGGCTTACCTTTCTTGCGGATGTCTCTGGCACTGTCCTTATCAGCTCTTACCGCCAACTTCCGAGTTTTAGGAAAACACTGAATCACCCTGATCCCTAATTCCTGTGACTTACCGAAGCAGTGAACAGGTCAAATCTGGGGGGGCTATGTGTGGGGTGGGGGTGCACGGATGGATGGAATCAGGGCCGCTCAGTGTTTGGGAAGTGAGTTAGTCTGGAGTCTGTGCCATATGAGTGTGCGCCAGCTTCCGATGGCATTAATGCAGCAAATTGACCCTTTCGCTCTGCACTGCCAGCTCTGAGTCTGAGAGAGGGGAGACTGATAGCTGACATGTGTGCTCACTCAGGCATTGTGATACAGACCGACACAGTCTGTTGGCTAGACTTTCGGTTGCCACATGAATGACATGGCAAAGCTGGAAGGGAATGCTTTTCAGTGGCCGCTTGGCGAGCAGTGGAGCATTGGACAACATTATACACAATAAATGAAAGCGGGATTATGTAACGCTAAGCAAGTAAACATTACTGAAACGAGAATGTTTTTCCTTCTGCTTTGCTTGCAAACGGTAATAAATAGGCAACCTGTATCATAGATTAGTCAAAATCTGAATCGGGTATATTTTATGTGAGTGAAAAAAACAAAAAACTTTACCAATGTCATTTCACTGCAACAGCAGTCTAATGGAGACAACAGACAGCTACATCAACAAACTACAGTAAATTACAGTAAATATCGAATTACAGTACATTTTAATATACACAGATATCTTATAAACATAGTAAAAGGGGTTCCACAGTTTATGGAAAGTTGAAAAATTAAATCCATCAAAGTCAGCGTAACTTTATGATGTGTTGTTTAACTTTGTGTTTGTAATCAGATGTTTGCTGTGTTCAGTAACTGAAATTGTATTGTAACTATCCCACCCTGAATATATAATCTACAGGAAAAATATATATAATGTAAGAAAATAGGCACTCACAGACACGAGGGATTCTGTAATATACTGGGGCCCTTATTTTATTTAAAAATGGCAACAGGTTCAATATAGTACATGCTACATTCCCAGACACGTGTTTGCTTCGGTAATGTTTATGAGTGTACATACAGTATTACAAGAAACATCAGTAAGTCATTAAAGTCATTAATAATTCATGTCCTCGCAGTGCGTGATCTGAATTGCTCAAAATACATTATATTGACTTTAATTACGTGATGTAAATCCATATTGTAATTAAGTATACGGTTAATACTAGGTGCATTGTGTTCAACAAGAGGCAAATGATATACAGAGAGTCAGTTGGCCACAGGCAGAGTGGTTTTACCCTCCCTGGCTGCCCCTTCGTGATTGGCTGGCTCTTCAGCCAATGTGCCGCTTGCAGACTCGCCTCTAATCAGGCTCTTCCTGTAGACAGCATTTCTGTTTCCTTTCATCTTCCCCTCCATGTTAAACAGATCGGATTGCGCTGCAAAACCGGCGGTTGGCGCTTCCCTTCCAACCTGATGAGGAAAAGCAAAAAAAAGCAAATAACTCTTGTGTGTAGTGCTGCACTTGGTGCATTGTGGTCCGTCTATTTTGAAATGGTTCTGTTTCCATCATTGCTTTATAAATCAATTGATTTCTCAAAAAAAAAATCTGCATTATTTGAGTGAACAGATTGATTTTTATAAAATATTGGCAGACCATAGTTTTTTGCATCTGATTCAGTTGAGCTATTGCACCAAATGTACTTGTTCGTTTTTGTTTACATGTTTTATTCCAAGACATATTCAGGCTGTGTTCCAGTTTTTCACTGTGTATACAGTGAAAAAAAAATTTCTGGCTTTGCCACCATAAATTTAATTTGTTATATGCGATTTGACAGTGCAGGCATTCCCTAAAATGTTACATGCCGAGAGTGATGCAACTGGTTTAGAAATGTTGAGCATCTGACATTCCACTGTAATTCCTTAGTTATTTTTGGAGAAGTAGAGTTAATAACTAAAGTAAAGGTATCTGTACCCCTGCTTTCCATTTTGAAAAAAAAAACATGAGAATTAGATTTGTAATATTTCATTTTGTCCTGTTTGCAACCTTGGACTGTAATACATGTGCTCGGCCTTGGTTTCACACCTATTCTTGGCACTCAGTAAAAAAAACTGTTGTGAAAAACACCATTACGATAAATGTAATTGAATTGAGTTTGTCCTTGGTCTTTTGTTTTTTTCTGAAAGTTAATTCATAACCATTGCATGAAGGGCATAAACCAATCCACATACAAGCAAACCTTTTTACCTGTCATACTTTTAATTGTCATACGTATGTATGGCAAGAAATCATGCACAAATATTTCT
Organism: Botia kubotai; assembly: GCA_036877585.1. Taxonomy (NCBI): domain Eukaryota; kingdom Metazoa; phylum Chordata; class Actinopteri; order Cypriniformes; family Botiidae; genus Botia; species Botia kubotai. The sequence continues at coordinate 5,763 of JAZGTI010010039.1, forward strand.
TCTGTTTGGGACCCCCTAAAAAATCCTGGAACCATATCTTTTAATAGCTTATAAAAGGGTACTTATACATTATGCGGTATGTCCTGCTTTTAAGAAGAATTAGCAAAGCTAATAGCAAATAAGATTATCTAATGTTTTTCTGGGAAAATAATCACTTTTCTCAAAGTGTCCCATATCTCAGCTAGTTAACAAAATAAACCCTATACGTTCCAAAAAGGCATATAAGTCTTATTCGGTGCGAACCCGGAGCTGCGGCACGCCGCATGTTAGACTGCGTGCGCCGGTGGTGCTGCGAGGGGCCAGGTGTTGCTAGATTTGGCTTCTCAATGTCACTGGTGATGTGAAAGGACAAAGGCAGTATTGAGAGCCCAGTTAGAGGCCTGGGAGGAGTGGGATAGTTTTACAGAAAAGTCACTGTTTGTGCCAAGCCTGCACTCACACTCGACAGATACTGTGTTCTGCCGCTCCGCTCCCAGCTTTGTCCTTGTGCTCTGCTACTCCCCCCCCCCCCCATCTCATTTTCTTGTTTTCGAAGAGGTAGCAATGGTGCCTGCATCTAGGCCACAGATGAGAGCGATAGATAGCTGACTGTTAAGAACACGGTTGGCATTCTAAACTCTGCCTCTTAACATCCCATACAAAGACCTGGAGCCAGGGAGAAACACGATAAAGGCGCGCGCCATCCCGCTCGCTTTTACCTGCCCTGAATGCACCTTATACATTAGCTTTGATGTTTGTTTCGAGAACTAAGCTTGCACTTGCAAAAATTCTATTTCCGATTCTGATATGTCCTGTGCCTTTCCAAAAAGGGAAATCAAACTGACCAGGCTTCCTGTTTAGTTCACCGTCTCTGTTCTAAAAAACAGAGAGATTATCATTTCCTGTAGATCATGAAACAAGAATATCTAAAAGGATTGTGTTGGAAATGTACAGTTCACCCTTGCTGAAAAGACTGGATTAGACCAGCATCTGTTTATATGATGATCCAGATTTACGCTGGTTAGGTCTAGTGCTGGTCTACAGTACCTAGTAAAATAACATGTTTTTGCAGCAAGGCGTTTTTAGTAGATCTGACAAGTTCAGTGTTCTAAAGGGGATGCCAGCTGAAATGGTTATGGTTACTACTGGTTACAGCCCAGACTTACTTTTGGGATTCTCTAATACAACCTCAGCATCCAAAACCCAACATATGATGGTGACCAGCATCACCATTCTGCTAACACTCACCATGAATCCTGCAGATTAGATTTTCACTGACAACATGACCAATCTAAAAAGAGAGTTTCCCTCATTTAGCATGTTAAAGTAAATTCTCTACATGGCAGAATTGATTGCATTGTGCATAAATAAATCGTTTTTGTTCTCAATTATGTACATATCTAACATAACTGGAAAACATTTTTTGGATGTCATATTTCTCTGTCCCCACAGTATGTTGTAGACACTGTCTTGACTGCCAGTTCATGTCCCTGTGGAGCTAATGTTTTTGTCAAGATGGCGTTTAGGACAAAAGGATATTATGATCGAAGATTAATGATGTTGGTGTCTTTGAAGTCCATCCTAGTTTGGCTGCTGTTGTGCAATATAGCGGAAACACACATGTATCAACACACCCAGCCATAAATAAACACCTCCACATACACACACTGGCCTGTATGAGTGTGTGGCAGGTCTGATCCTGTCACAAGGCTGTGATCTGCCTGCTGGATGAAAACAGAGAAAGATGACACCGATGTGATAATGAGACCCACCCAACCACACAGACAAACAGCCTGTGCTTCCCAAACTGACAGGTCATCAGAAAACAGTCAGCAGCCACCCGGCTTCTATTGCCGGCTCCATCTTTACCAACCTCTCTGCCCTGATCCTGCATCTCATTATTGCCCTACATCCCAAACTCCCCACAGTGCCCGTGTCTAACTGAACACCCATTGTTGCTGCTTTTATCATCTTTGCCACAGTCTCGCTATGAAACCTCAGCCAGCACAGAGAAAATGTCAAGTCAGCTGCACTGCAGTAATCAATCTACAGTGAGAGGGGAGGGACGTGTCTCCTGAGCTGCTTGCTTTACAATCAGCATACAAATGGTGAAATCTAAGCTGCTGCTTTATATCATTAACAATATATCATTTTCATTATATATACATATATATATATATATATACATAGAGAGAGAGAGAGAGAGAGAGAGAGACATATAGATAGACAAAGATATATATAGATATAGGTAGACATATAGATATATATAAATATAGATAGACATATAGATTATATATATATATATATATATATATATGTGTGTGTGTATGTATGTATGTCTATATAGTTATATAAATAAAGAGAGAGAGATGTATGTATTTTGCAATAATACAGACAACAATAAATACAAACAACCAATACAAAATATCACAATATCAAATATATCACACATTATAATGTACTTCTGCACTGTGATAGGAATTGCATGCACATAGAAGGTTTTGGACGTTTTGGGAATTCAGACATGAGGGGGGGTGGAGTGGGGATAGGGCCAAGGGATGTGAGATAATCGGCCATCCACAGAGCCGTGTCATTCGCCCATTGTCCCTTTTTCCAGATTGGGGAGGCACAGAGAAAAAAACGGAAATGCTTCTTTAGCCCTGTGTCAGTCACTTCAGTCACTCCTTTCTTCTCGCTGTGGAGCGAATCTCCAAGGATTCAAGCATTCATCAATATTCTCTCTTTCTCTACCTCCATCCACTGCTTCTGATTTAAGGTGAAGGACTCAAAACCTCCAAGATGGTAGATCTTCTCTGATGCCACCAGCAGACTAGTTGCCTTTCCAGAGGAATTCTGACGATGTTTTTTTAATATTCCACGCCGCTTTGCGCCTTCAGATTTCACGCGACAACATTAACGCGAGCTGACACTGGGGATTAGACACAGACAGCTGGAATGCTCAGGCCTTTTGTGCAATGTGGATCTTTGCCAAAGGCCTTCGCTCGGAGGCCAAGAGGGACCTGGGAAAAAGACTGCTCCTTGGAAATAAACACAAGATTGGCCAAGAGGAAGGAATGTGCCACTGGTGGACAAAATGACAGAGTGGTGACCAGACAGTGTTGGGCATGCAGGCGATGCCTATAGAACTGCAACCTGCAAAGCGTCTCACTGTCAACCAGTGTTCTTCCATTTTGATTCGCTCTCACAGGCCTGTGGGCATCTGATGATAAACTGAATGTGATGGTGGTTTGAATGAATCTGAATGACACATACCTCCCACATTGTTTTACTTTCCTGATTTCTGCCTCATTCAGGCAGTTCCTTTCAAGAAACTATCAATTCCAGTTCAATAAATTGGTAAAGAATAATTCCATTTTTGGACATATAATGTTTAATCTCACATTTGACATGTGAAAGGTATTGACTTGTAAATATCGTAAAGACTAAATTTTGAAATAAAAGTAAACAATTAGGGCAGAACAAACAACATGTTAAATTGAAGACGTTCATAATCTGCAAACATTAAAATGACACTGTTATTATGTTATATAGTTATTATTTAATAATTAAAAAGAAATAGTTTCTAAAAATATTAAATGTAGTTTTTAAGCTTAACTGAAGATAAGCTTTTTGTTACTAATATCATTGCCCAAAATAAGCTTTGTATTTTTCTTTTAAATATTAATATTTAATATTTTAAGAGCTCCAAAGATTTTGACACTTGCCTTGTGCCAAAATAAATGAATTGTTACAATAATCTTGTGTTATGTATTAGATTCATAACATTTTGATTCTTTTTTGTTTGTTGTTTGATTTTATTGTCATTCTATTATGTATTCATTCTACTCTCATTTAAATTCAAGAAGGTTTTTGTGCTTCGTATTACATCATTTGGTTTCACAGCTAAACTGTTGTAGCAGCCCATAACTTTTCCTTCAGGCAATTAAACATTGCTATACACAGATGAGGAGGGAGTCATCATATAGAAGATTTGATGGCATTGCAGTGGCTTGGTGAGAGTTTCCATGGCAACTCATGAGTCTGGTCACACCTCATTAGGGAGCACAGCGTGCTTGCATAGGCTGGCTAGTTCAGGAGTGTGCGCTCTCCATGGTAATTGCCTTTAGATTTTACTGGCTCACTGCACACAGTAAAGTCACACATACAAGATGAGAATCTCTTTTCTCATTGCGTAGGTTTTTGTCTTGGACTTTATTGAGCTCTGTGCCGTACCACAGAACTGTGTGTGTTGGGTGGGGAGGGGCATATGGCCGCTTTGATAATGTGGAACAAAACCAAGAAAGAAGAGTGAATTATGAAGATGAGTGTGACCACGGCTGATTCTGTACCTGATTCAAAACCGATTTACACACTGAGTATCTGCACTCAGTAATCAGTGCGCTGATTTCAGTACAGTTCTACCAATGAGCAGATGCAAAAATACACAGCCCTTTCAAATGTCTACAAATCGTTCCAGAAATTCCATTAAAAATAACTGTATGAAATGGGTAAAGAGTGACAACTTTAAATAAAACAGCGCACCAGAAACAGTGGCTGCAGCATTGAAGTGTGACATGGTTTATGTCCCTGCAGTAACTGGGTTCAGACAGCTGTAGCACTTATCTCCATGGCAACAAGCTGTGATGCAATGGGAGCTGGGTAATACAGTGATTATAGCTGTATTGAAAACTTTTCGTTCTTTAGCTGTAATTGTGCAATTTCTGCGTCACAAGAAAGGCATTTCTTGCAAAAATCAGACGTTTTCTAAATACTCTCCCTGTCTGCTATTGGTCTGAGAAACGGGTAGTGTCACCTCTACCTCACACCCAGCTGGCTGAGGCTGTTCTTCTGCGCCAGGCTGTGAGATGCTCGAACTGATCAGTGACTTATGGTTGTCTTTGCATACTAACATAAAGAAACTACGCGCGTCTCCTTTAAGAAGAAATCCATTTAAATGAAAACATTTTGAGATCCACAGATGCAATTTTTAGGACAGCCCTTTTTCCTCACATCCTCCTCTGTGCAATGTTTTCTTGGCACCTGCGCAGTGAATAAACTAATAACGTTCCACCTCAGAGCCTCTGCAAAGAGCAAGAGTTGGTTTTCAGTTGGAGATCCTTAGTAGCTGATTCATCTCTTTTATGTTATGGCTGCTGGCGGAGGCATTGGGGTATATTGCATTGGGATGTATCAGTGGGATGGCTAATGATGCAAGCGGTCGCAGTCACCCGTGTGCCTCCTGACTGATTGCTGTCTTTGTGTTCGGGCCTCTCTAATGAGGCAGGCTCGGCTCAGAGCAGATATATAGGGCCATATCGTTGAGTTACAAAGCAGTTTATTGTCATTTATGCCACCCTTAATGCCACGGGGAAGTGCTGTACTCATACTTACATTCACTCAGGTTTCTGTGCACCATTGTTTCTCCACATTTCAGCTTCAATTAGGCCTCCCCACAAGGAGGTAATGGGCTTTCATGGGCCACTTGAGAAGCTGTGTTCAAACCCAGAGAGGACTGAATGAGAGGGAGGGGGCTCTCCACTCCATAGTCTCTCTGGGGAGCACCACCCACTATGCTCTCATCTGCAGGGACGTTTTAAAGCCTATTCACCTGATGGCATCCCCTGGTGAACCCTGAGACCTTCCACATCTCTGTCAACCAGGCCAAAGAGGCCCTATAGCAATTCTTCATTTGTTGTCTTATGGCAAGGACCTGTTGAAATGTTGGTATTTGACGTCTGACGTTACGAGTCAGAGAAAGGTTTAAAGTGCTGTATTATGTAAACTGTGTTATGAAAGTCAATAAAGTGCGATATACAGTGATATAGTTTTAAAAAGCCAATCATAATACAGTACATTTGATAAACACGATGAGAAAGACACAGTGTCAGTGTAAGTGAAGTTATCAATTATTTAGTTATTTGGAATATACAATGTTGAGTAAAAAAATTGTTTAAAGTAGTTTTAATGTAGCTAGCTACTTTTTAATAGTAACTTGTATTGACCTCATTTTTACCATGTTTCCAGAGAATTGTGAATGGTGAATCAGCATAAAAATGCCTCAAAGCCAGCAGATGCTGTCTGGGCTTGGTTATCAGGTACCTCTGTGACCAGACATGTAACAGTGTTGTAATTAAGCACGTTCAGGTTGGCATGGCAGGGTGGGTGGAGAGGGCAGTGGGGCACGGCATGAGCAGGATGGAGGGGCGGGGCTGCAGCCACTTTGATGTCTGCCGGCCCGGTCACGCCTGTCTGCTCCACTCACGGCTCAGGGGACTCCAAGGGATTTGAAGTCTTTTAGATGGGGCAGTTTGAAGTGAGGGACCCCCTGCCGTACACAATGAATGAACGCATACCCAGCTGATGGCCGTTTGTGCGGCGAGAAGAATAGCAGGAAGGGAACTGGAGGGAGGGGGGCGAACGTGCACTTGAACTTGGCCAATACCATCTGCAATTTCCTCTGACTCTGCGATAGTCTTTCCATCAGCACATCTGCTGCATTATGACTGGTGTTCAGCTTCATTCATAATCTCAGCTCTGAGGGTTTACAACAAGGAAAGAAAACATGAATTCACTAACTCACAGAGAGTTTTGTCAGAGATGTAAGCCAATCACATGACACGGTGTAAATTCTGTTCGATCCTGTTGCTTCTCCACAGTGCCTGTGTCCCAAACCTGAAAGATGCTGTTTATTGGGACGCCTTCATCGGCTTGGTTTATGAGGGCAGCACATGCCTGTGATATCCCACGATTCAACAGTACAGTTTGGCAGTTAATGAATTAACGAATTAAAATGGCATCTAAAAGAATTTAAATGTATTTTTTAAATGTCACTTTTTCTTGATTGTTTCAGTTTAGGAATCCTTTTCTATATGGAAAATATTATCGTAGTCACTAAATATTTGCTTGTGAGTAAAGCTCACTTCAGTTTGTTCTAGAGCTTTAGATGTGAGGTTCTGCTGCCTGGGAAGCCTATCTGAAACTAGTTTCCTTAGGAGGTACCTTTATAAACAAAACGCTGCCTGTTTAGTCACTGACTGAATGGGCAGCGAATCAGCAAGGCAGCTGCCTTAGGTTTCAGACACAGCCGTTGACTTCCAGCATGGTGTCGTTTTTACAGGACCTGACCAGTCCGACAATGTCGCCTTGCTTGGCTAACACATTGTTCTGTGTGTGGGAACATGTCTCCTATATTAATAAACAGGAGACCCCCCCACTTCTGCCCACATAATAAAGACTCTTATAATACAAGAGAGAGGACATGAGTAAAGGAAGAAAGGAGGAAGAAATGTGAACATTCTTAACACTTCAATGGAGCCCCCTACTTCAACACACACACACACACACACACACAGGAGTGCTGTGTGTGGTAACGGCTGTCTGGCTTTGATCTGTGTATTTCCCTTGTACTTTGTCAAAAGCAGCCTAAGAGGCAGAGACAGTGTGTGTGTGTGTGTGTGTATACAGTAGGCTTTGGAATTCAGGCACCAGAGCAGGTTGGTTATGTCCTTGAACATTTCCAGATGAAAACAGCATCCATGATAAAATCGGAAAATAGTTGTTTGTATAGTCAGGATGTTAAATGAAACACAAAGCCCTTTAAAGAGAATTTAAATCAAACTTTGATTTAATTCGATTAAAAACTAAATTAGCCCAGCATGTATTTTAAAAAAAGGTTTTAAATTAATTAGACAAATTAAACAAGTCATCTGTTTGTCCTTACGCCTCATGTGATCTAATTAAAGAGAAAACAAGCAGCAGTACAGACATTTTATGAGGCTATGAGAGACAATCAAGGACTTCCATTTGTCTTTTAAAGATTGTTAGAAAATATCTGACAGCTCTGTTCAAGAATTTAATTCAATTAATGGCTCAGATCTAAAATATTAAGTACCTAATTAATCTGTAAATTTAATAGATCTATCTTTCTACCTATCTATTTATCTGTCTGCCTTTATATGTATATATGTCTATATACATATATATGTATACAGATTTCGGCTCGTATATTAATATTACTTAGCATGCAACTAAACAAATCAATGAAATTTGTCAAATTTGACAAATAAAATTTGAATTTGAATTTGAAAACATACATTAAATGGTAAACCGACACTTTATTCTGCATTCGATCCAAGCGATAAGATCTGTTTAAAAGCGGCACTCTTAATCTGACATGGTGATGTATGTCTTGTATATTTGCTTGTTTAAATGGAAAGTGCTGCTAGGCTTGGAATCCAATTCCACAGAACCTATTTCTAGATTTAGAAAGAGCTGTTATGTGCTATTTATAGCCAAGCACAGAAAACACGCTCAGTTTCTTACTTGATGCATGAAATCACACGCTGTCACATTTCACTTTAAAGGAAGGAGAGTGATGTCAGATTCTCAGAAGAACGCTGCAACATTTAGCTCTGCAAACATGCAGGTGTGACTTCCAACAGTTTGTAACACTTTCAGGTTAAACAAGTGAGACAGAATCAGCATGTGATTTTGACCCCGATTTAACACTACATTACTATAGTAACTAAATGAGACATAAAAAAAACTCTCACCTTAATTAAGATCCTGGTAACAGATTCAACTACTCCCATGAGGTACATGTCAATTTCATAAATTCCGAAAACAAACATGCATGAAAAAATAACCAATTCAAGAGTATAAAATTGTAAGTAAATTCTTATGCATATAGAAGTAATTTTGAATCCTAATCAACAGTATTTGCCAAACCACAGAAAAGGAGACACATTGATCAAATGTTAGGAGGGGAAAGCAACAAAAAATTATATATACATTTTTAATAAACATATAGAATTAAATAAGCATATATAATGTTACATTATTGTTTTACTACTTTGAATTATTAGATTAAATTCTCCATTACACAATATTTCCTCAAAGTAACAAACACATTTTTCACTTTGCAAGCACAAGATTTTTCTAAAATGTTCTTATAGAATTCTTATATAATGTTAATAAAGTTTTATCATTTACAATATGTGATTGTTTGATTTTTCTGGCATGATGCTGCAGGTGTGGGATGTACATTTTTACTGTGGAAAACTCTACCTTTAAAGTATTTTGACTTCCAACCCTTCAAGAAATATTTCTTAGTAAATATATCTTATAATTACAATTATATGCATTGTCTGCTGTATATATATATATATATATATATATATGTATATGTAAACAGAACTGAAATTACCAGTA
>JAZGTI010010041.1:0-18094 GCA_036877585.1 Botia kubotai
CTAATGAAATGCGAAATGCTTAATTTTTCTGCATGCATGATGAGAGAGCATTGACGCTTTACTGTAGCATGACTGAAGTTAGATACATTAGAAATGTCTATCATTAATACATTAGAACTGTCTATCCCTTAGTGTCTGTTATAGATGACACAGCACAGTAATTTATATATCTCAGCTATATCTCAGACTCAGCTATATTTATATATGTATATATGTCCTGTGGAAGGCACTGGACCATAAAATGTTTGTCCAATCATTGTATTCGGTCCAAATGCAATTGTAGGATTTCCTACTTGCCTGTCAAATATGTACACATTAATGTGTTCTGGAGGGAGCATGACTTTGAAGAGCGCTCTGAGGTAAATTTCATGATTTCAAAACTAGTTTGCCATTGCTAGCTTCTCTGAAATTGCCTACACTAGATTTGTTAATTACTATTAACATTTATACTTAAATAAAATTAATATATTTGACACATTTTACAACATAGCTGTTATTGGTGCCTTAAACTTGCTCTTCTATGCAGTTGTGTTTGAAATGTCTTTAAGAGTGCTGACATTTGCCGCCAGACATAGCCGTGGGCAAGGATCCACCCAGGGGAAAAAACAAGAGGAGGCAGGAAGCATATAATCGTCCCTGACATATCATCACCTTCATTGTTCACCTTCTTCTTAGTCTAACTAAAGCTAAGGGAAAAGGTTTGTAGTACTAGCGCTGAGTCTAGGCAGTAGTCCTGTACACAAACCCCAGGAACAACATCTGGTGGCAAGTGGCTTTTTCTTCAGTAATTAGCATTTCTACAGGTAGGCCATGACTAAGACAACCATATGGTCTATGGCACTGTGATCACAAGTGACCCAGATGAGATTATCCTCCTTCAGGAGTCTTGATGATGAGATGGAACGGGCAGACTGACAACTCGAAGAGGATTCTCAAAATTCAGGGGAGATTAAATAGAAAAGAAGGATGTTGATAAGAAAGTCTGAGGAAGCCTTTTGAAAATGAAAAACAGAAAAGTCCTTGACTTTAGAAATGTATCACTCATGCTGTATTTAAAGCTGAGAGGGTTTCTTTAAATGGTACAAATAGTACATCAATAGCACTTCTATTAATGATGCCAATTAGTTCTTCATCATAAAACAGCCAAAACACAGGGCAAAGTCTTGATAGTTACAGGTGTATTTCTGCTTGATGTCTGAAGGTTTTGGCTGGTTTTAATTACATTTGAGAATGTTCTTGCCTTGAGTTACAAATAAAAAAGAACTAAAGTCAATCTATTCATACTGGGAAGTAAGTGAAACAACTTTTGTTTCATTCTGACTGCATTACATGCAGTGCATTACAACTGAAAGCCCTGGTGAAAGAAACAATATAAGATACACTGAGATAGTATGAACATTAGTGCTACTACTAATAAAAAACTGCTGCTTGAGTTTATCAAAAAAAAAACTTCATATATTTGATCAATATCATGGACAAACCAGTGACAACCGCCAGACTGTGTTTGTTTGAGTTAAACTTACCGATTAGTATCAGCCAAAGATCATAAACAAGTTGATACCCTTATGTCTCATCTGAAACATGAGTTTATCTAATATTCCAAAGTTCCATAATTTTTCTGCAGTGATGTATGAAAATTATACCAGACAAAGTTAATAACAAAAATAAATAAACTTAACATAGCAGGTTACACCAAACAAAATCTTTTGAGATGATTAGATGTTGAATTATATTGAACAGATTAATGCAAAACACAAACTCACCTGTTTTAATTAAAATAATTTAATATTCCTGAAAATGTTATAACCATTTTAGTTATTTTGTTTGATTCTTTATTCTGTAGCAGCTTAAACTGTCTGATCATTTCTAATTTGCAAAATACAAAGCAAAATGCACATCATGTTTTCTCATAGCGTTCTTGTCGATGATGATGATATACATGTAGTAAGCACACACACCTACACATAGACACACAAAGTAGCTGAAATGCGGGTCCTGTTATTATTATTATTTAAGTGCTGTAAGAACCGGCTGCTGTGGTTGAGGGAGCCTTTCGCATCCAATCTGAAAGCATTAATTTACAAGTGCATTGAGACTTCTGCTCCTCTGATAATGGAGCATCTTTACTGTAGTCTTGAGAATATAGTGCTGCAGCTATTTAAACAACTCCAAAAAACCTGCATATACTTGTATTGGCACCGTACAGTCATGATAAACATATAGACTTATATGGCCAGATATTTCTAGGTGAATACAATACTTTTTCTTTTCTTTGTTTTACCAAAAGAGCTAATGCATGCTATTGAAACAAATGGCCTCACGTGAAGCATTTTTGTCAATAATACACATCCTTTGGGTTGTGTTCCAACCTCTATTACCTCTCAATGGCATTTCCAAATTTAGCCAGGCTTCAGCTGGTGAAGATGATCAATGAAACTGGAGATTAATGAGAGACCAGAATAAGGGTCATACCTATTTTCACACAGCAGAAACACTGCACACTAAATAGTTTTCCTCAAGCCAGTGTGGGGAGCAGTTCTGTAATCATGCTTGTATTATCTTAATATTTGCTCGAGGCTCAATTCTTACCCCCATCTATTTAAGTCGGTACTTTAAAACACACACGCACACACACACAATTGTGTCTTGTATAGCTAAGTAAGTGATTATCACACAGTTAGAATTCCAGATAGCCTCATTAAAAGCATACACAGAGCAACATGACTACTTTAAGCTGTAAAGCAAATAATCATTGTGCTGAGATTGACAGAACAACAAGCTGGAGAGTTAGTAAAGATGTGCTATTATGAGCTGGCATTAGATAATTGGATTCGTCGTAAACCACAATTATCCCTGGTATTTCTTTTAACCAAATAAAAATAAATTAGACTTTCTATATTTAGGATGAAGTACATTTGAGGAGATTCTTAAAGAGGAGCATTGCCTACAGTATAACACTGTACCAACCTTATACTTAAGGCTCATAAACTCTTTCAATTATAATACAAGGCACAGATATTAGTGAATGAAGAACTATGCCTTCAGAGAGGCTGTGATGTAAGAAAAGATCTTAAGTGAATTATGTGATACCTTGTCAAGTAAAACATTGAAAGATTTAATGTACCTTTTAGGCAGAAAATGTATATTCTTATCGCACTGTCAGTTAAACATATTTGAATGAATCATTGCCCCACTTGATCATAAGAGTGAAAATGATTGACAAATACATTCCCTTTTAATTTTGTTGATAGGCTTTCATCTGTGAGAACTGTTTCAGGTTGCAAATTCCTGCCTTAACACATTTTTTGAACAGTATAATAAATAAACTTGTGATAGGCACATTTGACATATGTTCAATTTATTTAGTGAGGTCTACTTGCTTAAGTGTTTTTGTAAAACATGATTCCTCATCCTAAAGAATGAATCATTTATACTGCCAAACAAGTAGAAATGAGCCATCATAAAAAATGTTCTCTTTGTTGTTGAAGCATAGGTCTAAATGAATCCACACTTAGCATAATGGTTAAATGTTACAGCAGTTTTATATATAAAAAAGTAAAAAATACTTGCATTGTTGGCCTTGGATTGCAATGGATTGCAATGCATTTCTGCTGGGCTTCTTACATGTTCTCCTTGTGATCTGTAAATAATAGTTATTATTAGCCAATAGGTTAATTTGCACCACCCAGAACTCTGTTTTCCTGTTTGAAAATGTATATATAACTATTACTTTATAATGCCATACTGAACTATCACTACCTATTTTGTTTTGTGATTACATGAGTGTCATGATGTCATGAGTTGCTCTGTGTTGTTTTTTATGAAATATGCACTGTAGCATCTGGATTCAATGCCTCTAAATATGTTTATTACTCTGCTGGGCTTGGATTTAATGCTTTATTGATATTATGAATTATGGTCACATAGAATTGTACACCAAAGTACATCTACAAAAGATGCTGTCTATCATCCATCATTATTAAACACACATACACAATCACACACAAACAAACAAAATACAATTCAAAACATGTAATAATATATTTGTGATTTGTTGAAAAACACACACATATTTCTATTTTCTAAACATAGAACTATTAATTACTAATTAATTATACTATTAATACTAGTTTGTATTGCATAAAATTTGTAACTGGTGACATCATTTGTAACACCATTTGCAAAGGGTGATAATAATTGGAGCAATTAGCCATAAACTGTGTAACCTTATATATTTCTCAGAAAAAGCAACGTTTATGTTCAAAAACATCAGTCTTAACATTTGAGAATTTAAAACATACTTGGAAAAAATACGTTTCAAATAATCTATGATAGTGAATACGTTATTCAACAATTGAGCAAAACGTTCACAATACAAGCTCGTCCATGTTTCCTCATGCCTTTGTTTGGTGGCTCTGCTTTTGGGTCATGCTGCTAACACAAGAGGGCGTGTTTGTGTCTGTTATATAGTCACTCTCTTTTGACTGCCATGCTGCTGTCATATTTCGGCCACCTGTGTTGCAGTCATCGTTGTCGGCGGGGAGATATATTTTACATGTTTGTAAAATTTAAAAGGTCTATATAGACTTTCAATTTGTTTTCCTAACATTGAAGTTGTGTCTATCATACAAAAATGTTGAAATACTTTACTAATGTTAAATATCAATGTTACAAAGTGATAGCTCACAGTTTACCTCTAATACATAAAAAATATTATTTCAGTTTCCCAGTTAAACGTGTCCTGTTTCTGTTAAAAGGGTCGGGAGATTTTGCAACTCTGCACTATGTTCCGTCTGTTTGCTCAACCAGTCCATCCCTTACATTGAGATTATATTACCACGTGTCTCGCGCAGTTTAAAACGGTCATTATCTGCAATTATGTACTGTAATTGCGTTTCAGTTTGGATAGCAACAACCCTAAAATGTGCCATTGATTTCAATCGTGTTATGCACCCCTGTGAGCAACTGCCTAAATACGGAATTGCACCTTTCCCTCTGAAAAAATTCTTCAGATATGTTGATCAGACCAAAGAGAGATTCGTTAACCCATCTGACATAAAATAAAAAAGATTTATCATAACGACTTGACATACAATACAATGTTTGTCAACTTGCTTGGCATTGTCTAATATATTTGTTGCCCTGTCGATAGTGTTGCAAAATAATATCTATTTTAACTGACGTATTTTATATGAAATGTAATATTAAAATATTACATTTCATACTAAAATTTCTTGACTAACAAGGCCTAAAAGTAACGGTACTTAATCTGGCCCTGCTCATTAAAAGTTTAGATCGATTAATTTTAAATTTAGCTACTATGGATTAATAAAAACGAAACAAACGATAACGAAACGTACATTCTTTAAGAAAATAATAAAAAAGTTTAAATGTATATTTAATCCCACAATAGATGAAGTAGTGATGAAAATGTGTGAAATAAGAAATAAGCAACACAGTTCATCTGCCAGGGCTCCGAACAGCTGGTTATCTTTCCATAACCAATCAGCTTCTCATAAAGGTGACGTATAAGTGTCCTACGTCAGACCAATAGAGAGAGAAGAGCTGAAGCCGACGGAGTTTGAGCTAGGGAGAGAGAGATAGGGACAAGACTGGCCCATCAATACTGTGATCAAGCATAGGCGCTCAACACACACCCCTAACTCGCAAGCATCTTGATTCCGGGAAGTCCTGTAACACCTCGAACCCTCGGCCACCTTCACTGATCAAAACACGGACATTAAAGGCCTTCTTCCCGTTTTAAAAGTGGACCTAACACCGCCTTACTCTCTTGACATGGGAGACATGGGGGATCCACCAAAAAGTAAGTTATGCTGCAATGTATACTTATGTGTATAGACACTTGCTGCGAAAATGTGCTTATCATAGTGAACAACGTCTGTGTGCAAACAGGTCGTTTCTTGTTTTTTAAAAGTTTAAAAAGTTCTGAACGGATCAAATTGATAGTGACATGCGCAAACCGGTTTTTAGGAGCTAATTCCTGTCTTTCCCTGGTTAAATCACCAGACATAAGGCCTATTCGATTTAATATTAAAATGACATTATCGTATATAATTGATAATATTGTATTATTATTATTATTATTATTATTATTATTATTATTATGTCGATAGTATGTGACGTATTTTGCCGATTTACACATTTACGTTAGCTGCATCCCTTATTGTTTATAAGTCATAGTGTCTTTAATTTTACATATTCTTTTAGTATAACTGGCGGATTGGACAATACATGATATAGATGTGTACCGTTACAATTCTGTTGAAAAGTGTTTACATAAACTGTTCTGTGCTTTCTTTTTCGCAATCAGAAAAGCGTTTAATCTCACTATGTGTCGGCTGTGGGAATCAAATCCATGACCAATATATTTTGCGAGTGTCCCCGGACCTGGAGTGGCACGCGGCGTGTTTGAAATGTGCAGAATGTAATCAGTATCTAGACGAATCCTGTACGTGTTTTGTCCGGGATGGAAAAACGTACTGTAAACGGGACTACATCAGGTAATGCAAATAAATTAGGTCATGTTTTCGTTTTCAAGTGTGGAGAATTGAATGACAGTAACACCTCATTATTCATTGGTGCTATACGGTAGCATGCTGTCATTCTTTTTTAACTAGAGAGCACCTATATGCTAATCTCCTATTTTTAATGAGTCTGCAATACAATTACTCTGCAGTTACTGTGGAGCTTTATTCATGTATATTGTATTTAGCTATACGAAATTAATAATTCGGTTGTTGACAATACAGAATATAGTGTTGTTTTATGCGACAAATTTTATGTGAGGGATAAACGTCACGAATAAAGAATATAAAGAACGTCACGTTTAAGAATAAAAATAACTGCCTACAAAATTATTGTTATTATTATCATTATTATTGTTATATTGTTGGTTTTGTAATATTCATAATAATTGTCATTGTAATCATAACATAGCCAACAATTTTTTAAACCGATATGTACTTTATAGTGTGCGTTGCGTTTTATAAATAATTTTTAAACTTAAGCATTTGTTTTTGGGCCTGAAATTATGAATGTTAATTTAGTTAATCAATATATTCAATACAGAATACACAATTCTTTCACTGATTGTTTGTTAAAATTGTTGTTAAATATGCTATTTATTATTTTACATTAAATATTACACATTATAATGTATTCGCTTTTTTCTCTTTCAGGTTATATGGAATTAAATGTGCTAAATGCAACATCGGTTTCAGCAAGAATGACTTCGTTATGAGAGCACGCTCGAAGGTTTTTCATATTGAGTGTTTTAGATGTGTGGCTTGTAGTCGGCAGCTCATACCAGGAGATGAATTCGCACTACGGGAAGATGGTCTCTTCTGCAGGGCCGACCATGACGTCGTGGAGCGGGCGACAATGGGTGCTGGTGACCCATTAAGCCCATTACATCCTGCTAGACCTTTACAAATGGCAGGTAGGCATAGCGTTCTACTACACGTTACAAAGCGTTATTTGCTCAAGCGCAATAATTGTTTTGGGGCATTTCTAGTCATTTCTAGGCATTTCTAAACAAGTCTCCTCTGAATCTGTAGATGTTTAAAACGTGCTGTATACAAAAAGAACGGTGCCTGTAGTAGTAGTTTTTGATGCCTGTAGTCATCTCAACCCGCTGTTTACAACCCGCGAGATTTAGACTTAATTGATAAATAGGCTGCGCCATCCCAAGTCGATCACAAGTTTGTAGTGGTTTGACAATATTACTCGTTTTATTTTTCCTGTTTGAATGTTATTATATTCAGCTATTCATGCATGAAATTGATATTATTCACTGATTAGTGGCAACCATGCGATAATGTTAGCTTGTAGATATTCTGGAAAAATTAGAAATGTCAATAAATAAATGTAAATAAATGTCAAAATTGTACATCTTAGTCTCTAAACTGTGAAAAGGCAAAGCGTATGAAGTGAAATGTTTGATGCATTTCAGTGGTTAGGTTGAAGGATTGATAGATTTTTAAGTATATGGGGTAGCATTAAATTGATATTTTAAGTCAGTATTAAATTCAGGCGCATGCTTTGGATACTCCATATAATAAAGCCCCTCGAAATAAAGTAAGCCTTGAGTGGTCAACCTACAAATTTCCCGCCGTTTCTTTTAATTGTGTATCAGTAAAAGTGATTCATTGACGAATTTAACTGCAGTAACTGTATTTATTTTAGTATTTTTGGTGAAATCCTCTCGTGCAATATGCAACCAACACGAAATCTGTTTTTAATTAACGCAGGCTTGTTGATAACAAGCTGTTTTAAAATAATGTTATGGACATTACACCTGATTTTTTTAAATTTAGAGGTATATTTAGAGGTATGCACAGATCGGTTTAATTAAGTGTCGTAAATCTATCTTCTTGGCGCAATTTACTGCATCCAGCAAGAACATAATGACCAGCAAAGGATTACAACAATGACTGCATTCGAAGTTTATTAAATGAAACACTTTGTCACAATACATGCAGAATTAATAATTACATTAGAAGATGAGCAGGTGTTTATGAATAACGAATTGTATGAAGTATACATTTAACGCATATGGAGCGATTATATCTCAACCCCGGGCCGGTAAGCAGAATGTCAGATACATGGAAAATAAGACTGGTTTCACGTCACTAACATTCTGTTTTTAACATAATTTGTTATTATTCTTATTTTTCTTATTATTATTATGGTAATATTACCGGAAATGAGTGAACATTATCTAGGCCTTATACAGAAGTAACCCCTATTTATCATATTAATTCTTCAAAAGTTTGTTCACTTAACATAGCCTAAATTCGAAGTCTTCAGACACTTCAAACACTTCTGTCTATTTGTTTCTCTTGCAGCAGAGCCCATTTCGGCACGTCAGCCTGCGCTTCGACCGCATGTGCACAAGCAGCCAGAGAAAACGACTCGCGTACGAACAGTCCTCAACGAGAAACAACTCCACACCTTAAGGACTTGTTATAATGCCAACCCTCGACCCGACGCCCTCATGAAAGAACAGCTCGTTGAGATGACGGGTCTTAGCCCAAGAGTCATCAGGGTTTGGTTTCAAAACAAGCGCTGTAAGGACAAAAAGAGGAGCATACTGATAAAACAGCTTCAACAGCAACAACCCCACGACAAAACGGTAAGGCCAGTGGTGATTTGGTCGATTAAATAAAAATATTTTACAAAAAAGCAAAAACAGTTATACAATTTATAATTAATTTAATTATATAATTTAAGGCACTAAACTGTAATTTAAGGTATTTACGTTATCTGTAATATGTTTATATGTATGAGCACCCAATGTTTGTTTTGATTAATAAATTCGTGGCCATCTACAGAACATCCAGGGAATGACAGGAACTCCAATGGTGGCAACAAGTCCAGAAAGACACGACGGTGGTTTGCAGGCAAACCAAGTGGAGGTGCAGAGTTACCAACCGCCTTGGAAAGTCCTGAGTGACTTCGCACTACAGAGTGACATTGACCAGCCTGCTTTCCAGCAACTGGTGAGTGCGCAAAGCTGTGCGTAAACATACCAGAAAAGCTACCAAAAACAAAACAGCATACCACCAACACTACTACTACAATCAATAGTAATAATAACAATAATAACAATACATTTCATACGTTTTAGGTACATTTTTCTGAAGGAGGGCCAGACTCGAACTCCACAGGAAGCGAGGTCGCCTCAATGTCCTCGCAACTGCCGGATACACCAAACAGCATGGTAGCCAGTCCTATAGAGGCATAGGAGAATGGATTATGTCCATACCAGACGTTTGGAAAAGGATGTACTGGGGGCCGTGAAGATTCTTCCATCCCTATTTAATTTAGGGCCACTCCTGAATAAAACCCATCCTTCAACTGCACGAGGCCTCTACGTCGAAACGACCCTTGGTTGAATTTATACACTGTGATGACAATCATGGGATTAAAACACTGTAACTGTATCAAGTCCAACGAGTGTTGAGAAAAGAATGTTTAATAAGTAGATGACGTTGATGAGTCAAGTTGCAAACTCCAGCGAAAGTGGATCAGCCGGCATATGTATTCACAGGATCATTACTATAGCAGCGCTCCGCGGCTGAATGGACCTTGTCGGCTACAAGTTTGCCAAATACCCTTAAACATTTTTCACTTTTTATGACAAATCAATGGACCTCTACGGAATAAAGACACAAGAGAACTTAGTCTAACATACATTCATATAGCCTACTTTTGTGCGCAACACGAGTAGCCTCTGTGAATGAGCCTATGACTGTTTATTCTATAAAAATAGATATAAATGGACTAGCTCACAAGACGTTTGAAAGAGGGTGTGGCAGCCGAGGTCTACTGCAATGAAAGTTTTGTTATATGGTCTGTTTTCAAGCCCAAGCATTGCATTGCAACAAGTTATACCTCTATTATGCCACAAGCTATGTGGGAATTTTATGTGTTCGTGTCCATCTAAGAGCGTTTTCTTTCCCAAAGATGTGTATAGATTTAAGTTAATATGACTGATTCTGGAGGTTTCTCTTTTCTTCCTGTTTCAAAATATTTTATTATTTATTGTCGAAAGACATGCCACTTTTGTGTACTTGCTGAAGTAAAAAAGAGGAAAAGAATATTGTTGACTCTGAATGATCTATCAACTTTCTGTTTCAGTCAGCTTTTAGACAGATGATTAATATCATTATACAATAGAAATCTCCTGACTTGAAAAAACACCATGGTGCAGAGACCTTGCAAATTCTACTCAGCTCACGTGCCTTTTTTGAGAAAACAGTGGCAGGAAAATTGATAATGATCAATTCAATACTATAATTACTTAATCAAACGTATTACTAAAGTAAAAGAAGTAAGTCTATCAAATAAATTAAACTTATTAACATAAAATTTGTTTCTGTTAAACAAGCAAATATTTTCTTTAATTATAGTGGTTCCATAGCATCATTATCTATGTATAGGCATATACATAGATATATGCCTATTTTAGATTACGTTTATGAACCCAAAAAATATCTGTACTACCACTACCTAATTTTAACCAAAAAGATTTTTACCAGTTCTATTGTTTAATTGTTTTGTTTTTATCATATAACATTTAAAATGTGAAAAATCAAAACTAATAATATAGCCTATTAAAATAAAACACACAGCTTAAAGGCACTTCTAGAGCTACATTTTACATTTTACAAAATGATTTAACCAAAATAGATGTTTTTTCATTATTCACTTTAAATTCTTTTCTATTCAATTCTATTCAATTTAAGTTCATGTTCCTGTTTGCTATGCATATAATAATAGCCTTACAGCAAAATACCCACAGTATGACAGCTAGGTCCATTCAGCTGGAACTGAGGCTTATTTCAGAACACATTGAGATTCTTTAAATCACATGTTGGTAAGTCATCTGTGATTTAACCTGAGGAACATCACATGCACACTTGAAAATGAAAATAGTAGTAATGGTTTAGCAGCAAAAATGGTTACATTTGTGGTGCTTTTCTGTTTAGGTGATTTCTTGTGCTGTTCACTGAGTGACACACTGTTCTCTAGCCCTCAACTGATAGAAGAGGGCCAATGGGTAGCACAAAGCCTCCTGATAGAATAGTTCCCAAAGCTGGTTGTGGATCCCGGACTGCATTCAGCTCGCTGACTTACTGGAACAAAAGCAGCACTGTACCTGGAGAAATCTCCATGAAACAATTACAGTCTCCTGGATGAGACCCGATTGCATCGTGAACCAGGCAAGCAATCCCTCCCCAAGGTCCAAAGCCTGACCACAGAGTCACAACACCGGGGAGGTTGGTGAGCTCAACCCACAATTGTTCAGCGGTGGCAGCCAATGCCAGATGGTTTTTGGAACTTTACTGTACATCTGTAGTTTAAGAAGAATATTGCTGTTTATTAAAATAATTAAAAGAAAGACTAATATTAACTGCCATAACATAAAAATAATTGTCAGTGTCCCTGTTTCTGTGTTTCACCAAGCAGGATGTCCTGCTTTGCAGTAGTATTTAAAACATGCTTGAAACACCAGAATACAATACTCTATACAAATAAATATTCTTTAAAGTTTCTCTTCTGGGTTTGGAAGTACAGGATGTGTGAGGAACATAGGCTCTTCTGCAGGCTTTCAGAATCTGTCAGCAGATCTGGAGAGAGGTGCTGCCTGAGCCTCTTTGGAATGTGTCGATGATGAGGACACTCCAAGTGTTTCTTGTCAGCATAGCACGTGTGAAAAAAGAATGCTAAGAGCTTTGCCGACCTGTGAGCTGAGCTTTATGAATCCACAGGGAATCACGCTTAGAGCTGAAAAAAGCACACTCCAACTTTCAGCTCCAGAAAAGTCTCTCTCTCTATTTACAGCAGCACCCTGGGTAGATTCGTCATTCATTTGTCAGGCGTTGAATCGGTCAAAACATTCTCACTGGGAATATGATGGCATGAAGTGACGTTGACACATGGAGCAGAGGACTTGGGGGTGACAAACATGGTTTGTGTTCTATGAGAAATGAAAAGCCTTTGAGGCTAACTGTGGTACCAAGTTCATGGATTTTTTTTAGGTAGCAACGGATATAATAAAATTTCATAGTTGTAGCATGTCAGGAACTAGGCAAACTAATAATTTAGGGAAAGCTTGCATGTGTTTTACCATGATGTTAACATGCTTTAGCATGATGCTACTATGATTTAGCATGATGCTAGCATGATTTAGCATAATACTGGCATTATTCTGCATGATTTAACATGTAGTAAGCATGTTTTAATTTGATATTAATATGATTTATCATTTATCATATTTAATATGATGTCACGTTTTTGCATGAATTTGTATGTTGACTTGACTTAACATGACTTAACATGATGTTACCATGATTTAGCATGATGTTTTAAGATGATACCTTTATGAATTAGCATGCAGCTATCATGTTTTAGCAGGATAGATATAATGAAATATGGCCTACTTATGATGTTTTGCAGTTGCTAGGGTGCTTTAAATGTTTGCTAGGCTGTGGCTAGAATGTTTCCAGGGCCAACCAAATGTCATTGCAATGTTCTAATGCTGAAATATGGCTTACTCATTTTATTAAATGGTTGCTAGGCTGCTATATGGTTGCTAGGGTGTAGCTAGACAGTTAAAAGGGTAAAAATAATAGCCCAGATGTGTGTCTGAATCAAAAAAGACAACCCTATGTTTCTATGATGTTCTGGTGCTAAAATACAGCATTCTGCTATGTGTTTTCTAGGGTGCTCCTAATAGTTGCTATGGCGTTGCTAGTCAAACGAGGCCACCCACTTGTCTATACGATGATCTGGTGCCTCTTACCTCTTTCAATGGAAGTCAATGGGGTGGTTGCTAGGATTCTGTAACTGGTTGCTATGGCGTGGTAATGTAACCATTTCTTACTAAGCAGAGTGATATGAGCCCACCTCCAAGTCTCTACAACATTCTGATAAGGGCTATGATGTCAAAAAGTTCTTCCCAATGTTATGGAAAGACTTTTCATAACAAGAATTTTTTCAATAGTCAGTGAAGTGGTTACTATGGTACTGTAACTGGTTGATAGGGCCTGGCTATGAAGTTGAAATGTCAGCATTTGTTGCTGCTTGCTATGCCAAGCAATATGACCCCACCCCCAAGTTTCTATGAACACCACTAGTAAGTTTAAATAGTAGTTAAACCAACATAATAAAGTACAACATTAATTTCATATCATGTTATATATTAATAGTTATCATTTTACGTGTAATTCTACTTTGTTACTTCCACATTAGCTTTTGTAACACTGAGTATCCCTTATAAACCGCTTATCTGAAATGAGATCAGCTCTATAATCTTATATAAATTGACATGTATTCTTGTCATGGCAACTCAAGGCCTAATTGAGGCAGGTGACTGATTAGCTTACAACATGTACTGAACAGCATACAAGCCTCACTATGATACCATCTCTGAAACCAAGGCAACGCAAATCCACTCTGGGCATCAACTAAATCATCAAATAGCTGTAAAAAACACCTGACTTTTTTTTATCACACTAAATGACTAGTGTTTGTTTTGTGTGGTATCAACAAATAGGACAGAAAATATCCTTGTTTTCGTTATGTGTTCATTATGTGTTAGATTTATCTTTCATTAAATGTTCTGACAAAAAGATACTATGAAGGCTTAATGTTATATCAAGACGCTCTTGATTTGGAAAAGAGAGATAACCCCATATCTGTATTTTACCTTAAACTGAAGAAATGGTAATGTTTTTAATAATGTTTGTTAAGTCATATTTTAAATACCAAAACACTATTTAAGTAACATACACGTAGAACAAAATATATTTTTATTTTTTTATTTTTTTATTGAATTCATTTCTTTATTGAATTTCTTCAGTTTAGAAAAAAATTACTTTCAATGACCACTTCATTAAAATATGTACAATCAAATGATCAATATGAACATATCTTTCAGAGAACATGATCATTCTGGCAGACCTATCACTTGTTTACATTTTTTTCTGGAGAGTGAAGAAACAAGACTTTAATATGAACATATATAGTCATATTTGTCATGCTGGTTGGGTGCAATTACCACACCAATATACATCTCACATCCAGAGAGTTTTGATGGGAAATCATGATTAGCAGCTCAGGAGAAGTCAGAGGCCTGAACAGGTGGCAGGGCAAAGCCCTTTACATCCACAGAAAGATTACCGATAAAGCCCACAATGGCAAGAGTCACATTGCTCTGGTGTCAGTCTCTTTAACAGCAGACAAAACACTTTGCTTCCTGAGAAATCCAATGGGACGGCTTTTCAGAAAAAAATCATGCGTAATTGGAGGCCTATAATTCGACAATATAACGTCTGTTTTAAAAGCAGTGGAATGACCCAATTCTACTTGGACCTACTTGACTGATATCCAGGAGAGATAGCACTTATAAAAAATGTATAAAGAGTACACCTTAATCATTTGTTCATGGAAGCAGTCGACTGGGACAGCAATGCACTAATGGTTTGAGACTCAATAGTCTCCCTTTTACCATCACAGCCAATTTGAATCAGATTATTATGCCTATACAGATCAGAAGGCCCCAAGAGGAGGAAAAGGTGTATGAGCGACCCTCAATAGAAGACGGCCTCACAGGTGAGGGTGTCTGAAAACACACAATTAGTCTTATCTCTTCACGTACTGTCCAATGTCTTCTTTTCTATTGATTCTGTCTATTGCTATCCTGTTTTAACCGCTTGAGAATAATCACAATATGATTCACAATACATATTGTCTTGTAGAGATGCAGTCTGTATGTACACATTAAGGGTGGTTTTAAACTGAAATAACACTATCTTTTAACCTTACAGTCTTTCCAGCAAAAGCATTTCTATACAGACTTCCTTACAAAAGCAGCATTGCTGTCTTTCTTTAAAGACAACTAATTAGAATACAGAATATAATATTTACCGGCTTTTGCTGCTATAAACAATGATGCATAATTTCTCGTGTCAAATCTCATGGAAGAGAACTGGGCTGCCCTTCTGAAAAGGATTGTAAGTATATCGTAACACCAAATGGCACCAAGGACTTCAACAGTCAACTTAGGCTCACAATGCTTTTGAGAAATGCAGCCCTGGCACTCAAAGCTCCAAAGCTAAGTCTCTAATGTCAAGTCTAATTGGTGCAAGCTGTGTCAGCCATAAAAGATGGAATGTTTCATCTTATTTGATTCTTTTGCGCTTCCCATCATAGCTTACTAGGTGCAATGAGCATAAGCACTTTATATATATTTTATATTTATAATATATCATATATCTATTTTTGTGGACCACATTGTCCAATATCTTTTTGAGAATAAAAGATGCATGAGGCTGAGAAGACTATTGAGATATTCTGGAAGGGTTTGACCTCCCCTTAATTTATCTGCAGAAGAAATATTTCCATGAGACTGCTCAGGTTGTCAGAGTGTAAAGGGTCTCACACACCGGCATTATGTTTATATTGAAAACTGTTTACATTGAATTTAATACTGATTCTCACTGTAGGAAAGGGACCAAAAACATTAGGCTAAAAATACAGAGACTTTTGTCTGTATAAGGACAATTGTCCAATAATACAGATAATGTGACTCAATAACAGAATACAACCCCTCATCTTCCTGGAAGATCCATATAAATCATAATCATCCTCTCAATTTTTGTTAGGGAACAGGGACTGTGTTCAATAGCAGAGGGTGTGTCAAGATATAAAAAGTAATACAGTTTTAAGATACATACACAAACAGAAGCATCATCATTGCTTACCGATGACAATGCTTTCAGTGACTTGATAGCCTGCCAATGCACACAACCATCATATTAAATAGTAGACCTTAACACAAGCTCACCATGGGGGGTTAATTTAGTCAGAAACCCAAACCATTGTGGGTAAAAAGATTCTGAGATACCTATAATTTAAATGTTTGCAGGAATACATTTGGAATGAGTATCTTAGAGCTACATATTCCTGACATCTGTTACCAAACAAAGATACCAAAACTAATTAAGGCCTTAATGGGACAAACTGCTTTCTCCATGACATGATTATGTGCTACCTAATATTGATGGAGACAAAATCTGCAGGATGAACTGATTCAAGGTCTTGTGTGGGAAAGCAGATATGTCACGGGTGTCTTAGCATTTAACCTGTCCGCCAATAAGCCGCTTTGCCTTGACTCTATCACACTGACACTTTTATGAGTGCACATGAAGGAGATTAACGACTACGTCAAATGGGCATTTTGAATGTAAATGATTCACCTGCACATTCCTTGCACACTGTGTTGCCATGCTGCAAATTATGGAACATTATTTATTTGCTTCGCAGATGCCCACACAAAGGGCAACTTAACGTCCCAAACAGCTTTACATATGGACCATTTAGACCGAACCATAAGACACCTCCCTTTAACCTACAACCCATTCAGCTGCACATTGCCACTGAATCATTGCACTGTTGCACTCTAAAATCCCAGCTTAGGGAATTGAGCAGTTCAGTTCTTTCACAGTGCATTAAGCAAACATTCTGTGTTGTGAAAGAGATTAAAAAGTGTAATTGTGATGTTCACATGAGGGACCTCTTATTTATATGGTTTCAATTATATTCAATTTCGATTTGATTCAATATCGATTAGTTATCAGTATTTCATTAAAATATTCAGTATTTTATTACAAATGTAAGTTTTGCAGACACGGAATCCATATTTAAATATAAATGCTGGTAACTGAAACCCTCCTACTTAGATATCTTATTAAAATACACATTTACATTAACAATAGGCCCGCACAGGACATAATAATGCAAAGTGCAGTTAATATTTACATTGTCTTAAGTAAAGCACACACATTAAAAATTAATTCAGGGATTTCCTGAATCAGTATTGTTTTATTAAACTGAAGACCGATTAAAATCATAGAATTTATATTTTTTATCCCGCCCTACTAAGTAAATAAGAGTGACAGAAAAATTGTGCTTTTATTATTAATGATTCATCTGCTTAAAGTGCAAGATCTACACGTACAGTTTCATATAATACAAACATACACACAACAAACAATGCTCGCCCACACATTCGTCTTTTGTTTGTGTATGACTATCATGGCTGCTCTCATACAACACAGTATAAAAACACACTTGGCCTCTTTGCTCTTCAGCTTGTATAATCTAGAGAGCAGTGACCTTTGTCATCTGTGATCGGTGAGTTTTGGGTCAGAGTTGCTGTGAAAACACTCCGAAAACATGCTAAAAAACGAAAACAAGCTTGACTAAAAACCACTGAATAGGCACCTCTGTGATTATGCATATTACTCAGAGACACTGAGTCCTATCCTCTTCAGTTTATGTGATGGGTGGAGGGCAGTGGGTTCTCTGATGAGCACCAGAGACTCTTACTATATCTGTTTAGCAGTATTTGTTGAGAAAATTCCTAAATAACATCTAAATTTGAATAAACCAGACAAAGAATTCTACACGGTGTCACGGATTGGCCAGGTTCCTCCACCTCAATCACACAGCGATCACAGTCACCTGAGTATTAATCAGACACACCTGCAACCAATCACCAGTT
>JAZGTI010010042.1:0-18094 GCA_036877585.1 Botia kubotai
ATACCCACTCGTGCAAAGCGAACACACACAGATGCACACAGAATGTGTCACCTGATGTCTTCATGCATCACAGGTAACCACAACCACCAGACTGCAGAATGCGTGTTATTCTGGCTGTCCTCCGCTGCACCCTGAACCGGAGCAGATTAACCACGTCCCCCTGCGCTCTAACGCTCTGTAATGCTCCCGTCGGACACGCATCTTGTAACAGCCCTCACTCACATCTGTGCAAAAAGCTTGGGACATGCCCCTGACCTCAGCTGACATCAGCGGCCACTCAAATCATTGGGCCGCTTCTGTCTTGGAGAGCCACACAATAGCAAGTGACTGATTGTGCGAACGTGTCGGGTTAGAGGAGGCCCTTCCCCTCCCCTTGGAGTTTTCATTTTAAATTTCAAATGATGTGTGCTTTTTCATAGGGTTAGTTAAGGTAAACCTGCTTGGATGCAGGCCAGCAAGAATAAGTAGGATTGTTTGTCTTATTGTAATCTCGGAGGCCTCGCTTTGCTTTGCTCAATTATCTTGTGCTCTTCAAAGCATTTCTAGCAAAAGATAGCCATAAGTGAGTGCCTGTCATTATTGCCACACCATTTCGAAAGGCAGAGCAAAATGCTCAGATTACAGAATTTAGGCCAGGTCATGTTGACACATTACAAGCTTGGCTTTAAGTCTTTGCAGAAATGCAGCTGGGAGAAGAGGAGAGTGCATGGAAAAAGTCGAGGCCGAGCACAAAAGCAGAGGAGGAATAAAGCAAAAAGTTCAAGCGAAGAAAGGGTAAGAGAGAAAGGGAGAGCATATGACAATACCATACGCCAAATTTCTGTCATCTGTTGTAGAGAGTTTGGGGAGACATTCCTGTGGGATTGACAGTTTGGCGTGGCTATAGCACCAGGGGCCAGTCGTGGAAAGACACTTCCAGTGTGCACACACACACCAGACGAAGCCAGCCAGAAGTACTGCATGCGATCTGGTCTCGGTCTCTGCATTGGCCTGGCCTGGCCTGAGAGTTTCTGCCAGTTACATAGCTCTGCATTCAATGGCACTTCGATTACTCCGACAGATTTAAATTGAAAGATATTTTTGGCAAGATAAGCCGAGCACTGAATGACAACATTAAGACAAGTGGAAACAGATTGCTGAAATTACTTTTGTTGATCTAAAATTATGACATCATCAGTGTTTTAATCTCCTTCTTTGACGAAAGTATATGTGTAGAAAACTGATTGTGGAAACAAGGGAAATATACAGGCCTCTAAACAGCATTCGTCGTTTATAATGAGTGTGAGGTCACGATAAGAGAGCAAACAAATGTAAAACAGCTGAGCAAGCCTTTATGTCAAACCTCAAAAATAAATCAAATAAAACATCACAACATATTAAAAAACAATTCCCTCTTTTTTTACGCTTCGGATAGTTTTAGGCAACAATAAAGATAACTAAAGCGATGCTTCTGAATTTTTCTAACGTACTGTGGTCATGTTATTGTTAAGTTGCACACGAGTCTTTAACTCATTTACCACGATGACACACAAAGCACACTACTTAATCACAATCCTCAACAATCCACTACGCCTGCCAAAAATTACCACCAAACAGACTGACAAAGAATTCAGAACACACATTTTACAAATAACCATGGGCCAATAAATCCAGCAGTTTTAAAATAGTTTTTTTAAACTATGTTAAAAGTTGTTTATGTTCCTTCTGGGTGAAAGAGTGGGAAAGAGGTGTTTTTTTGTTGCTTAACTCGGTTTAGCAGAACAATTGATTCATAAAAGGAAGTTAAAGCATAATCGGGCCATCACATCCCGACTTAAAAATTGCACAATCAGCATGAATCTCTAAGGACGTGTTTGCCTGGACAACAACCAGTGGTAAACCCTCACAATAAAGTTGTGCAGACAAATTACGAACTGCATGAATCTGTGTGCTTTAAATCTATCAATAATACTTTGTTTTGTGTTCAGTAAAAAATTATTGATTAAAAAGCAATACATGCAGTTTGTTTTTCAGCAGGATTAATATTTCTAAATGACGGCATTATGTATTGTTTGATGTGTATGTACATGTATAATGTTTAGGCACATATAAATCTCACTTCTATAATATGACAGCACATTATTGTCACGGAAAACAGTTTAATGAATGGCTCACCCTGAAAGAATGATAAACTGTGTATTTTAAAATACTACTCGATAAAAGGTGGATGTACATTCCATCTCTGGGCTGAGTCTGAGAGAAATTTTGCCATTTCAAGCAACACTGCAACACACTCACACACACACGGAGTATACACACTGCCTAACCTTTCATAATAAGCTCTATTCTCATTGCCTATATAAATTGCCCACAACAATAGCAATTGGCTTTTAAAGTAGAGAATTCCGGTCAAATTACTAGTTTCTTCATGAGTTGTCTGTGGCATGTACTTAAATAACTGCATTATAATCTGCCTCGTGAAAACACCCTCTGACTAAAAAGTGCATATTGTCTAAGGACTTTCCAAGGGTATCTCTATGTATGATACAAATCCAGATAACCATAAACAAAGATATCAGCGCATTATTTGTCAACAGAAAATAGAAAACTAAACACAGGAATAAGAATATAAGATGAGAATTAAAATAAACAAGTTGTATGGCACATTATGGACAGCCTCAGGTCAATTAGATAAAGACGGGAAAACTCGCCATTCGCCACTAAAAAGACGTCAATGCCTTTAAGAAATAATTTAGTAAGAAATTCCAGTTAGGAAATACACATATTCGATTTATTTCTAATTTAGATGAGAAGATAAGGCCAGATATGCCTCGCGGTGCTTTCAGTCTGGCTGCAACTGAGAATCTATGAAAAACAACAGAGAGCAAAACGGTCGATTATTAGAAAAGCTTTAACAAAAACGTCTGCCCATGAGAAACTGATCTCTTTTTTTACCTTTTGTGTGTCTGTTACTCTCTTTCTCCGCAACCTGCACTAATAATACGAGTCGTCGTTAGTCGTCGTTTAACTCAATGACCTCGAGTACGTGCACGACAGTTATTTTATATCCGATGCCAGGAAAATAACCCGTGAAAACCAGGCTTTAGTTTTCTGCCCTGTTTAATAATCTCCCATATGGCAGCTGCATATGTTTATCGCAGTTTATGCGAAGCCAAACAGCGAAATTAAAACAACAATTTCAAACGCTAAAGTAACCCACTCAAATACGATAACAGCAAACTTACATGAAATACCGCTGCGTTTCATCCGCGTATTCGCTTCATCCGGATCTTGAATGCTCCTCTGCTTTTCATTTTAAACGGAAAATGCAAAAGACAAAGGAAAACAAATTTATCGGACGTTGGTGAGTACAGCCGTAACGACCGTTTTAAATTATTATTGGAGTTGAAGTGATGTCGTTCTTCATGGCGGAGTCCTGTCGCGCTGATATTTCAGCGAGGTTAAACACGAACGACCGTTAATACGTCCCTCCGCTTCACGCACAGAGACGCGCAAACTATCACAACCTTCCCATCGACACAGAAACATGACGACAGCTTGCGTCTTTCAAGGGTAGATTAGTTTTTTAATGCTCGAGAATAGATGTTCATCCTCCCCACAGCCACTGGGACCGGACCGACAGCCTCTCACTACCGTGAACTAGATCACACAAGTTCAACTAAGGTGAACTGTGATTCACACACACTGCGACCGTTACAAAAGCGCCAGACAACAGCCGCTGACCTATCTAATATCAGCACTATATTACGCACACTGCTGGTTTACAGATTATATATAGTGGTGGAGGCGGCTTAAGTTTTATTTTCCCTTTCACAGGCCCGTCGAGCTCGACCCGTTCGGCAGATTTTACCTCGGTCTTATGGGAGTTAGTCATCTCGACGAATATTTAATCAAACCGACGAAAATCAAACGACCCGAAGCGCTTCGGTCGCGGATTCATAACAGATCTGTGTCAGTGTGAGTTTAAATCTGAGGTGAAAGTTTCGAAGTGAGGAATTTGATCTGGCTGAATTGATTCAGCAAACCGTCTGTAAAAACCACAGTAAATAAAAGCCACAGTAAATAATAGTGGTTTTAAAATACGATCTTGATGCTTCAAAGCAACATTTTTGAAACGGGTGCAGGGTGTTTGAAATTATATTCGACCATTTTCTGAGGCACAAAATAAACATAAAACAGTCAGGCTACCTGTTGCCTCGCCGAGAGTGAAACTAGCAATTTACATTACACTTAGTGTGTGCATACTGTGCAAAAGTTAGAATAGAAGCTAAAAAATTAGATGCTTCACAAAAATGTTTAAAAGATGTTTTAATATATTAAAAAAATGTTAATATTAATATATGTTTTATATTATTATGTGTCACTAGGAAAATCAACATATAATAGATATGTTTATACATTTATATATACGTTTTAGATTTTTGTGTAAAAAAGATGTCCTAAAACATACAGATCACAAAGATCTTACAATCACTGAGTCAGCTTGGCATTACATGAAAAAACAGAAGCCTAAATCCATAAGATCTGTAGCAACATCCCAAAATAAGTGGAACAACCAATTTTTGGTGAAGCGTTTATTGTGCATCAGACTTTTGCACAGTACTGTAAATAATATTTAAAGATGTTTAAAATTATAACGCTTAACAATCATTTGTGTAGGGGTCCTGGGTTTTATAACTAGTTGTTCAAATCAGTTTTTGGAAATTTAAAGTTGCCTGTATGCTAACAAGGTCATTTTAATGACATTTTAAAGGGCATTTTTTTACATGTATTTGGTTAACAATGTGTAATGCAAGTAATGTATTTTGAAATATACTTATAGGCTAAAAGCATTAATATTAAGAATTTGTGTTTGGATATTCACTATAGAAATTACAAAACAGAAGTACATAAGTACAAAAGCTTGTAAGTAAAATGGCCTTTCATTTGTTTTATCAGTCAGGTATACACAAAAGTTTAGTTTTTTAACAAGCCAATTATGTTCCAACAAAATGTGCATGAAACAAAACAAAACATGTAACAATATTCAACAAGGTAATTCAGCAAAAAGCTGGTGAAATATAATAATGTTATATTATGGCAGTCTCTACAACTTTGCACATACTCTCATCAAATTATTGCTATTTGAAAGGAATTTAAGTCAAAGAGATGCCATTAACAAAATGCAATAACTAACACCAGTGTATAAACATAAAGGGTCTTATTAACCCTATAAGGGAAAATATTAGTTCTGCTGCAGGATGGGATTGATGTAAATATTGGCTAAATCTGTTAAAATGTATTTCATAACCAAGTACTGTATACATTTATCTCTTTGCTCTGACAAGCAAACGTCACAGTTAGCAGATTACTTTCTGTCTAAATATCAAATCATTGCTTCACCACTGCAAATGTTGGTGGGTGATGGGTTGAAAAAGAGAAACACGCCCAATGTACCCACAGGTTCATCTATACAGACACACTAATCAGATTAAAGGGCCGAATTGTCCTATGTGTGAACGCGCGTGTGTTTATGTCCTACACAAAGCAGCCTCATGGGAATTAACAGGAGTTGGTGGCAAGCAGATTATTAGGGAAAGGTTGTTGGGTTCACATGGCATCACATGTTTAAACAAAGCTTACCATGAACCATTTTTTTATCCCCAGCATTACATGCCTGTCGAATAAATAAATAAATAAATGCTTAGATACATTAAAAACGGAAACTAGGGCAAACATTTATGCCTGCAAGGGCTTCATAAAATAGCAAGTGAATGGAAATATGATTATATGACATTTAATACAGCCTTTATAGCCTTGTACCACATGGTTAGAAATTGCTTCCTAAGGCGACCGATTACCTCGAAGACAATTACATTTGTCCAGAACAGATTTAGGTCAAATGGTCCCATGATTATGGTCACATTCTTAACGCAAAGGCGGCAAATGATCATGCCAAATAGAGCTATCACGTAAGTTGCATGCAATCTTCTGACACGTGTCAATCACTCCCAAATGCGCTGAGAGGCCCGCTGAAGTAGAGACGGCGCTCCCGCAGTGCACCGGCTGCACCCTTTGTCTTTCAGCTAATCACAAATTCAGACCCAGCATCACTTGCATACTAAACAACCCCAAATACCTCAGTCATATACAAGTCAGCTAAGAAGAAGCCTGCTGCTAATTATTTTTCTGCCCCTGACTAAAATGTGGCGCTATTCAATAGAACTAAAGAGCGTAATGATCTTCAGCGGTGTTTAATGCAGAACTTTCTCCACGCCTCACACCACCAGAGCGAGCGTGTATGAGCGTACAGAGCATTGAGCCCTGGGCTGTGCTAATTTGCAATCAGACACTCTCTTTGAGTTCTCTCTCTATGCCCCCAGACAGTATAAATGGCAGCTGAGACAAAGCTCCCATTCTCTCTGCGCAGGCCCTCGTAGTTTCATTTCAGGCCAGTGCTCACAGACAGAGGGCATTCTGGGAAAGCCAAGAGATGGCAGTGGCAAAGGGGGCGGGATTTTCAGAGAGAAAGACATCCTGCAACAGCCCCCTCCCTCTGCGACTGGCGTCCATGGGCACGCTGCAGTACCACACCCACAAGACTTGCACTCTGCTAGTGTCTCACCACTATGAACACAAACATCAATTTGATTGAATAGTTCAATACATATATAAAACTTTAGCATTTTTATTATTCACCATATCTCATCTATCTTATACCTACTTAGTATTAAAATGCTACCGAGTTATTGGTTTTGGAATAAAGCACATGCCTGGAATTCAGCAATTCAGGTCTATTACACAAGCTATCATTACTTTGTTTTCAAGAGCCAAGACAATGCTTATCACAGCCTCATGGCCCAAGTCTGCTAGTGAATGATTACCTAGAAACAAGCCATGTCCTCAGACAGGGGTCACAATCTCAAGGCCACTACAGTACAATAAATCTCAAAGCACAGCTGAAGGTACAGTACACCTGTAACTTTATCACAAAGCCAGATAACGTCCATGACACATCTCAATGGTGATGGCCATTTCTTCACAGTAAATCAAGTGCCTGGAATAAAAATCGGACTATTGGCTCTGTATGGTGTCTTTGTTTGAGGTGAGGTGAAAAATGACGAGCCAGGCTTAGCTGGACAGCTGTGTGTATCATTTAACATTAAGAGTGATTTCTCTTGGTTCTGGTGCTTTGATATGCTGTCAGTTTTTTAAAGTGTGGTATTCATGTATGTCTTTGATTTGACAAGCGCTGCAAAGATGTCTCTTTTCCAACTGCTTATTCTGCACACCAAACAGTGTAATCACATGAAACAGTTTAGAATTATTTCATATTTGCATCATCTTGGTCTGGTTCCCAGAAACAGATTAACCTTAGTCCTGTACTAAACTGCATTATCAACAGTGATTCTCCATGGAAAATCCCTTTTATTTTGAGATTAGTCTTAATCTGTGCCCAAGCAATCACACGTTTAAGACATATATCACTAAATGGTGAGCTCTGAGGCAACCAAACCATTCAAGCTTCTTTTGAAGGATTTACTATGTACAGTACATAGTTGCCTTAAAGACATTTGCGTCAAACCCACAAAATCTATATACTACCAAAGTGAAAACATGTACATGGTTAAAATATGCATGTTAAGGTGGAAACTACAGCTAGTTCCCACAGTAAGCCTGGCAGTCTGTCTTTGGCTCTAATTTTACTACAATACAATTTTTGGCATGAAGTCCTTCCAATCTTTTTAATAAATCGTCTGATCCAGTTTACAAAACCTAATCTAAATGATTCATTTATAAATCATTTACAGTCCCTGATTCGAATGTAGCAGTTATCTTTATACAAATAAGTTTATAAAATTAGGTTAGTATACTTAAAATTAACACACAACTTATATGAACTGTTTATCATACTCTTCAGTGTGTTTATTTCCTCATTTACTTTATGGAATAAAGTGTATAGAAAAGTGTACACTGAATATTCTAATCAAATACAGAATATTATATGGAATATTCTATTGTCATATGGAATATTCTTCAAAAACTTACAAGTCACACATGACAAACTGATAAATTATGACAACATTTTTAAACTCATTCTATACACATTCTTGCTTTCCCACATCAGCAAAATTAACTTAAAATTGTCAAGTGGAAAGAATGCATGTCTCTGTAGGTTTTGTGGAAGGTAAAACTGTCAACAAGAGAAAGGTTATCATATTGGAGTAAGTGGCACGCACTCACACACACAAGGAAAGACAAGGGAATACATGGTGTGATAGAGAGTACTTTGGCCTTGGTGTGACCCTGCTGGGAGAGTCTAGTGCTGGCAGTTCTGAAGTGCAGTTACTGTGTGTGCTGGCCTGTCTCTCTCTGGCTCCATGTGATGACAAACAGCTATTGTCACGGAATACCGCAAGAACAATTGACTTGTTATGCCTCTCAGAGAGAGGCAGAAGACAGAGACAAAAGTTTAACATTACAACCACAATTAAATCAGAAACCCTTTTGCTTGGTGGTCTAGTATTGAGGGACGGTTTTGTGTGGAGCAGCTGGTTGGTGACAGCAGGTTATGGAAAGGTAACACGCCTCTCAAACCAGACAGTATCCTTTAGTGCTTTGTCGAAAGGTTCACAGGTAGAAGAAGGGTCTGTAATTACTGTAACTCTCACCCAACACTAAAGGACAATAAGATTTCACCAGTTTAACTTTATAAGGAACTGCAACACAATAGAAGTTTAATTGTGAATATAAAGGATGTTAATCTGACTAATGTACTTACTAATGTAAACAGCATAAGCTCTAAAGTATATGTCTACTTTAGAAAAGAAGTTCTAATAAGAAGTTTATCTAGGATAAAGGTTTATCTCTTTAAAGATGCATTTTCAGCACATTTTTGTGACAGGTGCAGTTTTAAAGAGAAACAGGCTAGCCTGTGTATGATGCTGTGGTCTTTAAAAATTAAATAAAATAGATATTTAAATACCAAATCCTACAGTTTACTGTCTGGTAAGAAATATGGTCAGTAATATTCTCAGTTCAGTAGCCTCTTTTATTATTGGGCACATTGCAAATACAATAACTCATACAATCATTTTCACATAGTTTATGCATATGCCAAATCTTTGTTACGGATAACTTTTTAATTTAGTAAAATATTTTTAAACAACCTGAACGCATCATATATTAAACAGTTTACAAAAAAACTTAAAGTCTGAGAATATTTACACTATAGAACCCAGAAACTAATATAAACTCACTGGCCTGTCAAGAGTCAAGAGCCCTGCTTCACCCACCCACCCCTCCCTCCATCTTCTCTTTTATTGTTGGAATGAGTGCACTTTCCTATTGCTCCTCCCCATACACACACACACACACGTACACACACACTAAATGACATCACCACACATCTGTTGTCCCAACAGGCATTCATCACATGGGCAACCAAACGACAAGGCTCTTTTTTTCTACCCATCTATCCAGCATTTTATCTTGCCTTCACTCTCTGTCTCTCTTTCTTAGCCTGTGCAATAGGCTAAACTCTGTCCTCTTAGTTTGGCTTTTGCTCCCTCATGCTGCATATAGAAGCACATGGCACTGGTGAAATGGGAAAGAACCTTCATTAGAAGAAAATTAGCCATTTGAGGACCTTTCTGTCCACCCGTGTGATTACACACAGACCCCATCAGCCAGCTCACAGCTAATACAGTGAGGCTGTTTTTATTATGTTTTTTAAAGATTGTCTCTCAGGAACATTACTTTCTTGTTCTGTCATTTTTATTTGTATCTTCTATGCAAGTTATTTGAGAAATTTTTGTCCTTTCACAAATTTCATTTAATGTTGTGAAAAATAATAGATGTCAACAGGCGATAACTTTACAGTCGAACCTCCAGTGCCCTCAAAAGTCCCTCTAAACATTTAGGCACAATATCTATATTTCGCAAAATAATAAATGTTTATTTAATAAAAAATGTAATTCCAATATTGAATAACAATATCTTGTCATGTGTGGACAACAAATGCTGTTTAAACACCTCATGCGATTTGATTTTTGTGACTTTGCGTTCTAAAAAATGGCGGGCTTTGGGTCTGAGCCAAGCGGTCCTGATTCAGCTTTAATCGACAGTGGATAAGTTTATACTTCAGAGGGCGGGAAACAAGATGGCGGGTGCAGTGAGGTACAGATCCCATTCGGAGTTCCTCAACTTCAGCAGGATAGGCTGTCAAGCAGAGCCCCCTTGTGGAGGTTTATGTAAACTGCTCTGATCAGAAGGCGTTGAGGGAGCTGGGAGTGTCTCCCTGTGCTAAACCTGACTTTGGGAGTTTATTTTGATGGAGGGACAGATAGGGTGGATATCCTTACACCAGTGAGGGGTGAAAGCCTGGTCAGAACATGGTAGTGTATGGGGAGCTCTTTATAGACCTCTGTCTCCCTCTATTGGAAGGTCTGAATTTTGCACTTTTTTGTAGCAGTCATTGGCAAAGATAACCTCACTCTTCTAAAATCTAGATTTTATTGAATTTCTACAAGCACAAACATAAGTATATTTTAATAAAGTTATGATTGTGCTGGAAAGATATTAATAAATATACCACATTCTGTTACTGCACTCATTTTTCAAAGAGTTCCACAGTCGAATATAGTCTAATATATAATATGGTATTGGGAGTGATTTGGACAGTTTTAGGATTATTAGCATGTGGCAGAATGTCTAGTGGGTCTTTTTAAATATTAAATTACACTGTCACTGCTCGCATGTCTCTAGCTGTTTCTGTGTCTGTTTGTGGGTAGCCGTACCAGCATCTGTTTTATGTTTTGAGTGGGAGAGAGAGAGAAAGGGGAAAAAAGAATAAATTCTGGAATAACTTTTAGGAAATCATGTGATTTACACAGACAGTTATAAGCAATGCATTAATGAAAGTATGCAGTTTAATTTTTTTCATTTGCTTGCATTTATTTGCAAAAAAAGTACAAGAAAATTTGGACAGTAATTGGCGAGACATGCTCCTAAAAACCTCTCTGTACATATGGATACGATTTTCTTTTGCCAGCTCTGGGGATTTAGCAGAGAATCATAATCATATGATCAAATCAAACTATGATTTACCAACTTGTTGATCGTGCACACAGTTGGAGATGTCACAGGGTACAACAGCAGAAAGTAATTGCAGATGAAGAACTGAAACCAACAGCACTGAAGAGGGTGTGGAAGAGGGATATTCGTGTCCATTTTCCATTCCATGTAGCACAGAACAAGAGTGCTAAACAAACCTGTCTATCTTTGTTTTCTGCTGGGTTTTTAAAAGGCTCTCAAGCAAGAGGGTCATTGACAAAAGGCAATGAGACAATGAGATATTCCCACCAGAATTTTAGGAAAATTGTCCCCTTTTTTACTGTAATCTTGAATAAGTAAATGAAAATAAATTTCCTTTTTTCCATTTGTGTAACCTTCCAAATTGTGAGAGCACAGCTAAAGTGCAGTTTTGGCTAGAGAGCTCTGTGGTCGAAAACACTAACAAAGACATTTGATGGGATTTTTTCCCCTTTTGTTTCTTCTTTTGAATTGTTCTTCTTACAGGCCTGAGCGAATATCATCCATAACTTCCATAACTAGTAGTATTAGTAGTATTATAACTTTAGCATTTTATCATTTTAGTAGTATTAGTAGTACTCAAGCATAATCTACAAACAGTCTGAAATACAGACAAAACCCTTGTTTTTGAGAGAAAGGAATGGAGAAATATATGGGGGAAAGAGAGGGGGAACAGAAAGAGAGGAAGAGTCTTTGTTTAAATGAAAGATTTAAGTTATTTTTTTACACGTTGTCAGGCATTTTCTTATATAACTAAAAGAATGTCAAACTAGCAATGCAGGATACCAGCATATGGATAAATCTGTAAATCACAGATTCTGTACAAGTAACGAAGAAATTATTATCTTAATCTGGGTTATGTTTCCCAATCCTGCAGTTTAGCTTCAACTTGCCTCAACACACCTGCCTGAAAGTTTTCAATCTGCCTGATAAGACCTTGATTAGCTGCTTCAGGTGTGTTTGATTAGTATGGAGCTAAACTCTGTAGGACACTGGCCCTACAGAAGTAGTATAGGGCACATCTGTTCTTAAAAGACAGACTCCCATGTATTGTCATCTGCTTTACTACATAGTTTTGATTTATCACACTTCTTATCTAATCCAACCTATTAGCTAAAGACTAATTGATCAGTCTTGATCGACAATATTTTTCAAAAATTACTGTAAAAAAAAATGAAACCTAAGCAGTCATTATATCTTTATTGCAGGACTGAATACTTTATACATTGTGTATCAGAGGACAGATTAATTATGAAAATAATCCATAGTAGCCTTTCTTTAATTCATTATTGATTGAGCAAAGGCTGTCTGGGCTTCACTGCATTACATATAAACAAAGCAGAAATTCTGAATAGGTATCGCACTTTGATCTCTGCACTAGCAAGGGACACAGGCTCATAAACATGTTCACCCTTTGAAGCTTTATGATGTTGTACAGCAAAGTCTCCACCTTCTAACCTGTCCAAGCTGCCCTACCTTAGGGCAAACAAGCTGCTGCTTCATAAGCATCTTTACAAGTAACAGTAAATTTGTTTGGTTTCGTTCACCGATCGCCCCCCATATAAAGCAGAGAATTCATTAATTGCTGATGCATTCCAGTGAGAGAGCGCGCATCTGTTTTTACATGTTTTCTGGCTCTTTATCTGTCTCCTCTCTGTTTTTTTTAACGGGACCGAGTGCGGGCACATTTCTAAACTGCTACCTCATTGGTCTGTCTGTGATATGATAGCACAACGTTATTTCACCACTTACCGCTAGAGGGAGCGTTCATTCAGTATAGCGTACGGATTGCGCGTCTACATTTTCATCAAATAGTTGGACATCGTACTTTCAAACAAGATCAGAAAGTTTGATTGAGCTAAACAAGAGAAACGTATGAAGAACGAACATAAATGACACGAACAGCAATTCGCTTATTGTACGTGATGCCTCTGTGACTTGTCAGAGCATTTTAAGTTCGCATATTCTATTGGTGACCCATGCCTGCTTTCAAAAGCGATGAGAGAAGCTGCATGCATCATTTACAGAGAGGAATTGTGGTTTACCCACACAGAACGATATAAATACTGATTATTTGCTTTGTGCCTTACAGCCTATAAAGTAAGTTTTCTGTGCACCTGCCGTACAATATCACCAGACAATTATACTCATTAGATCCACTAGAATATTGGTTATTATAAAATGAAAAAGGTTCAAATCAGATTCCTATTTGCATTTCTCATCAACCTCTCCGAAAGTTAAAGCAATAGGCGGAGATGTCACTCAACCATGGCCGTAAAGGTGGGCGGACTGCAGTGTCCCCCCCTCTGCCAATGGCAAAGCACCGACACAAGAGCCGAAATCCCTGAAATCACCCATCAGCACTCGGCGGTGGACCACGCTCTGAATCAGCCCGTATCGCGCAGGAGATGAGGGATAGTGTCTCCGCGCCCGCAGCTCACGCACGGTCCGCGGTGCGACGAGCGTAACGCAGACGAAACTTTAAAACACGACGGTGTTTCCAACGCTTATTCGCTTTCTCTCCGCGATCTCTTCAATGTCACCATGCGCAGCATCTCATCCTGCGGTGCGCTGCTGTCAATCTACTACCCTCAGATCTTCCTCATCCTCACCAGCGGCAGCTACCTGTAGGTTTGAACCACTGCTTTTTCATTCTAGGTTTTGATATCTTGAAGTGCTTCTGGCACCACAGTCAGAAAAGGCAAAGTGAAAGCATTTCTTGGAAGTAAGTTAATAATGTTACGTGGTGATTTGGACAGGCGTGTATTTTTAAGATCGCAAACAAATCGTCACTTCTTCATGCTGGAAGTGACATTTGCTATTGCACCTGTGTTACATAAAGAGACCGAGCGCGAAACGCATGCGTTTTAATAGCATTTGAGTGTGTGGTAAAATTTGTAGCAAAGTTTGTAGGACAGTAAGAAAAACAAATCTGCTGAACTAATCTCATAGTTATATGTATACAAAAGTGAGCAACGTACCAGAATCTTTTTAGCTTACACATTCCAATTAGCAAATTAAAAGGGGAAATAAAGAATGTACAATAAATCTCTACACATATTATTATATCTGTGCGTTTGCAATAATGTGAGTTTTTTATTCACATTAAAAACTATCCTGAACCATACATTTCGAACTAGATGCTTTATATAGTCTGCTATATAGTATATAGTATACTGTATACTGGTTATTATTATTAAACGTTTTGAGTCTTGTCAAATGTACATTTTTCTTGATATGATGTGTTTATATATTTTTTTTATATATTTAAAGCATTAACAATGGATTTTCCCCACATTTATGGGGAATACAGTACACACATCATGTCATCATCTCTTACTGTAGCAGAAGCTTTTAAACCATGTAAATACTGCAGGTTGGATTTTAAATGGTGTACGTTCGACTTACAGCAGAGTGAGCACCAGAGCAGACTAGACAGCTAGATTTACAAAAGTAATCCATGTTTTATGTGTGTGGTTTCATTATAATTAGGCCGTATATCCTATGATCACATTGTTGTATAATGTCTTTGTCTGTAGAATAACATACACTTGCTCTGCTAATCTGTTTAGACATTTCAGGGGGATCCCCACTCTCAGTTAAATCAGGTTCAGATTCACGCTTGCCTGTTAAAAGCTTTACGAGATGGTCAGAGATGTTTGTTGTTCTGTTTAAAATGGGTCATGGGATACTTTTCAATGTTCTTTTTAGCAAACGCAGTCTTTAAAATATGAAATGTCAGCATGTTTTTGTGGCGTAATTAAAAAAGATCTCTGTGAGAAAACTTTGTGGCGAAAGAGCACGTAAAAGTCAGAAAGTATGGCTATTGAAGGTAGGATACAGAATTTTAGAGGTTTAGTACATATATCTTCTAGATTTAAAAATCTCAAACAGTCTACTAACCGTTTCCTGTATACCTGGTCTACATAAGCTGCTGATGTCAGTATGTCTGGTCCCCCCAAAGGGCTTTGTCTTCAGTCGTGGCTTTGGGTGCAAACATCATCTGCAACAAGATCCCTGGTCTGGCTCCCCGACAGCGTGCCATCTGTCAGAGCCGCCCGGATGCCATCATCGTCATCGGGGAGGGCGCTCAGTTGGGCATCAACGAGTGCCAATATCAGTTTCGCTACGGACGTTGGAACTGCTCTGCCCTCGGGGAGAGGACAGTCTTTGGGCAAGAGCTGAGAGTAGGTCAGTAGGATCAGTTTGGCTGTGAAATGACTACTTACACTCCTGTGAAACAAGAGATGAGAAAGAGGTTAACAGTGCACACAGTTGCATTGGGTTACCAAACTCTGTGTTTGAGTTTATAATGCCACTGGCGATTGAAATTACTTTGAAAAATCTTTTTCATTGAAACATTCAGACAGTTACGCACGTCCACAAATAACACCAGTGATTTGTGTGGAACTCAACCAGAGGGAAAACACAGTAAAATGGGTCTTATATAGTATTCCATATAAATTGCCTTTCAGTCAGAAATGTTTTGTTTTGGTCGGAGTGCAGCGCAGGCCTGTGTTTAATCCAATGGTCCTGGTAACAATCA
Organism: Botia kubotai; assembly: GCA_036877585.1. NCBI lineage: Eukaryota > Metazoa > Chordata > Actinopteri > Cypriniformes > Botiidae > Botia > Botia kubotai. The sequence continues at coordinate 15,620 of JAZGTI010010042.1, forward strand.
CTCTTTTGGGGGTTGGTTGAATCAACACAACATGCTCTTATTTCATTTGTTGAAGAAAATGGCTCTGCTACGCATGTTTCAGAATCCCAATGTATATGAACCGCACTCATGTTTGGTTGGGTGAATGGTACATTATTTCCATCTTAATGGTTTAAAGATGACAGATCACAGACAATTATAACTGATAACTGTTTCATATGCAACATCCAATGAATAACACCAAAAGAAAACAATTTTCAAAAACACTTTGTTTATCTTTGCAACAAATGGAAAAAATAAATCTCCATGTCCGCTGGATTTCTCTAATTCCATGGACATGCATGGATAGGCATTTCAGGATAAACTCTTATTTAATAGCCATTTTGGACTAAAATATGCCATTTGGGCTATAACGACATTGACTTAACCCACAAAATCCATGAGAATAAATGGCGGTAAAAATGTATCAATACATTCAGGCATTGCTGGTAAAATAATACAAAGACTTTGTAGCATTCAGATAGTTCAGTAGCATTCAGTTTAACCTGATGAGTGATAGGACTGCAGTATTTGCTTTGAGAAGATAAACCACAATTGCATTTTTAAGTTTCTGTGCATCAATGCTCAGAGTATTGATGGCTGCCAGCATTTAAGTGATAATATCTCATTAACAAATTTATTTCCTGTTTGTGCAACAATTGCAGATCAGTTTATAGTAAAATATTGGAGTATAATTGGTTGACTTGAGATGATTGTTTCTTGATTTGGTATTTCTTAATGCAAATGTCTCCATATAAACAGACAACAGGGAAGTACAGAGCTCTTAGTAATTCTTACTAACCTTAGTGGTCTTAAATGTCCACCAGCAGGGGTCAGTTTAGTCTCCTTATATTATTCTTGAGATCAAGCCTGCTCAGTCCTGGAGATTCAGCTTACTCCAGTTCAGCTCCATCACTGTTCAAACAAACCTAAAACTGCTAATCGAGGTCTTAGGGTTAAAGAGAAAATTACAATCATAATTACAATTGTGGTGTACTTTCATACTGTATACTGTATAATGATATCACACCATCACAGACACTCTGGCATGAACTTTGGGTTGTCAGTAATCTCAGATCATCTCAGCATCACAGATGCTCTTTTCTCCCTAGGTAGCAAGGAGGCTGCATTCACCTATGCCATCACTGCAGCAGGTGTCGCCCATGCTGTGACGGCAGCCTGCAGTCAGGGCAACCTGAGTCACTGTGGCTGCGACAGAGAAAAGCAGGGCTATCATGACCAAGAAGAGGGCTGGAAATGGGGTGGCTGTTCGGCAGACGTCAAATATGGAGTGGAGTTCTCCAGGCGCTTTGTGGATGCCAGAGAAATAAAGAAAAATGCAAGAAGGCTGATGAACCTGCACAACAATGAGGCTGGCAGAAAGGTACAGAAATGATACAGATACGGAACACTAAGTGTTTAGAAATAGTCCAAGGTAATTTGCATCAAGGTGCTGTAAGTGATGCTAGTCATTCTAGAACTTCTGACAAATGTAGCCATTTATTTAGCCACGCACCCTCCTCCCCAACCCCACCCTACACACTACCATTGTACCGTTGAGATTGTTATAATCAGAGCAGAGTCAATGTTGTCAAAAGCTACGGTGAAAAAAACAACTGCTGATGAAGCTAAAATTTGTCAACTGTTTAACCACTTCAACGGCTTCCTCTTACCCATATATGGGCTGTACAAAGGTTTACAGGCAGAAACCACTTTTGATTGGCTAAACAATGAATATTTTTAGCTGTTTACAAAGTTATTGACTGTCATAGAAACAGGTGACAGCTAACTCAGCTCAATTAAGGCAAAAGGAACATTTTACCACTGCAATAAAAAAAATCACCCATACATACAATAACAGTTTCTTACTGTATTATGAGGGGGGCGGGGTGGCATTTACTGAGCATTACCCTTAAGTACAGAATATTATTTTCATCACTGTAAATGAAAGAATGTGTTTTAGCTCGTACAGATCATGAATTGGTACACACCGCTTTAATACTAAGTGACTGAACTTTATATAAAAATAACAATTTGGGAATATTATTGTATATAATTTGAATCTCAAATCCCTCTCATTGAAGGGTAATATTAACACTGGGCTAAATAAGTAGAAATCAACTATCAAGTATGTCCATCTGTTGAATGTATCAGACGGCCAAGTAAAACTGCTTTTAACTCAAATGTAACCATATACACAAATGTGTACTTGAGAATTACGGACATTTCTCTTGTTCTTTGATGTGGCCCTTTCGGAAGGTAGAGAAAATTACAGGGTATGATTTGGCTGAAACATTTTTCCTCTCAGTTTTGACAGATATCTGGCATTACACATGGTGACAGCGCTCAGGATGCATTGAATAATGGGTTTTGGTTCAAATAGCTGAAAACAGTCAAACTAAAATGTCAAGAATTTCCCTTACACATTAGCTGCATGAACTCACAACCACAGAATCG
>JAZGTI010010043.1:0-18093 GCA_036877585.1 Botia kubotai
ACATTTTAATCTAAATACACATTGCTCTGTATATTGTGCCATAGGAGGTCAGACTCCTGTCAATATGATGACTCAGGGCTTTGCTGGAATGAACCTGGGCATGCAGGCGGCCCCGGCAATGGTCAGACCACCTGCCAACAATATGATGGGAGGCATGAACATGGGTATGCAGTCTGGCATGGCAGGTGGTGCTATGTGCATGCCACCCATGGTAGGGATGCCACTCAATCAGGGTATGATGGGAATGAAAATGAACATGGGCATGTCTACAGCTGCCATGGGAATGACAGGGAACATGGGTACGGGAATGCCCGTCATGGGGATGAGTCCTGCCATGGGACAACCTAAGCAAGACGCCTTTGCAGATTTTGCCAACTTTGGGAAATGAGTGGAAGAGAATATTGGGTGAACAGTCCTTCTTGAGATACGACCATGAAGAAGCAATGAAGAGCTAGAATACAAAGACTACCTGAAAGATGTCAAATAAAACCATGCAGGAAACGTTTGTTGAAATGATGATGATGTACAACTAGATGATTCTATTATTTTCTGTGTTTATCTGATCAGCTGTACCAAGGAGCCCTGATGAGGGCAACTGGTTTGTTCTGAGAATCATGTCGGTCATTGCACATGCACATCCCACGTTCCCATGGCGTGAGGATTTCGCTTTAAGTCTAAAAACAATCCCTGTTGTAGGAGTGCATGAAGAAATGTGATGCATAATGATTTTTTCTGGTTGACTTTAGACTTCACCTACTCACACAACCTCTTAAATGAACCCAGGAAGTATTTGGGTTCCTTATGCTGTAGAACGATCCTTAGTTAATGGATCCGCCTTCTCTCCACGCCTTACAATGATAAAGTGTAATAAATTGTGCACACAGACAATGTTATTGAGTTATGTTTGTTAACAAATTATGCTGGTGAGGATTTTTGTATGAAGTGAAGCCTATAATCATGAAATGAAGTACTTATACATCAAGAAGAATGACAATTCCTAACACAAACCATTGTGGCCTTTAAAAATGGTTAGTGTGTGCTTTGTGAATAGAAACCTGATCTACTTTGCATCTTTATAAAAATGCAAAGTCTGTCATAGACAGGGAATGTGGTTTTCCAATGTCACACATGGTGCCTGTCCGTCTGTTGCCTCTTCTTTGAAAATTTTTTTTGAGACAATTGAAAAGTACAGTATTTGTTAAAGGTACTGTTATACAAGACATACATCCAGCGGGATACATATAGCACACGTTATTTTTGTTTTTGCATGGTTAATTTATAAGGAAGAGTTTGGCTGACTAAGAGCATTTTTATATATATTTGAACCTCATATGGGTTCGTGTTTTATGCAGGTCTGCTCATGCTGAGTGTATAGGGTGAGTTTGTATTGAAAGCGGTGAATTTGTAATGCCCAGGTAGCACATTGAGTTTGATGCTGTATCTAAAGGACCACCCCTGCATTGTCAAGATCATCTGTTTCCATCCACAGTGTGCACTGATGCCTTCACCCATTGTGAAACTTTACACACACAATGACCAAATTCTTCCTTTTTTTCCCTCTGAAGGGTTGGTTTATGTTTATGTAGTCAGGTCTGTTGGGTCTGTAGGATTGCAACTATTGAGTTGGTTTTGGGTTCGGGAACATTAATGGAAACACTATACGTTTATGAAATCTACGGCGAGCAACAAAAAAATCTTCCATTGAGAATGTTTAATATGCTTTCCATTTCTTACAATGACTTGATTGTACTTATTTTATGAATGACAATAAAGAGTTGATTTCCAATTTCATCACAACGCTTGTTTTTTATCTCACTAATCAATCTCACATGTTCAGATCAGTCGTTCTTATAGATCTTAAAAAACGACTCTAAACATTAACCGTGCACGCATTAATAAGATGAGAGCAGTACAGCCTCATGTGCCATTTTCCCTGGATCCTTTCGCACCAAACATTTTAACTGGCATGAAAGCCACTTTTGGCTACTAAGGAACTTAATGAAGGAAATGCAACGGTGTCTGTTTTGTAACATTTTTATGTTCATGTTATTCAGTTATACGTTTGAGTGTGTTATTGGTTGGACAAAAGCAGTCGCTGTATTTGCCATCTGGACACGTAGTTTCCTAGTCAGCCGGTCATTTTTTGAACATGCAACAGACCTCTGCTCGTAAATAGTGATTAAGCATACGAGATGTTTATGGTTGAAAAAACCAGTACTACAGCGTTAAGAATTAAACTATTCATAATTATGATTGTGTGTTCTGGTACAGAAAGTATTAGAATACGAAAATACGAGGCATTGCATTTAGATGTATGATTGTGTATGTCCCAATGAGACCTTTAAAAATGAAAAAATTGACTTTTCATTTTCATGAGGTAAAGTGTGAATGTAAAATACATGCAGTAAGTACAAATGGTAATCAAAGACATCAAGACAAAGAGAATTGAGTGCCACATGCAATTTCCTACCTCAAAAAGCTAAACTAGCCCATTTATACCGTTTAATGAAATCCATAGAGACCCGCTTGTCATTTTTTTACAATGACAGATAAACTTTGAACCAAAAATTCATTTAAATTTAAACAGTTTGCATTTTAGAATTGGGAAGTGTATTGATGAGTGCCATGAAAATCATTGAAAGTTGAAAATTGTTTCAAAGAGATTGACAGATTTACTGACACTTTAACATAAAAGTGAACTGAATATCAGCAATAACTTGCAAAAATACTTCGCTTCTAAATTTTGATTGTATGGCATTTAGGCTCATATTGGTGTCTTGCTTCCCCCTAGCGGTCATTTAAAAAACAGGTCTATGACAAACGACCAAAAAGTTTTATTTTACTCAAATGTATTCTCTCCACCTGTTCACATATATATATCAATATGATACACTTCCTTGCAAATCCTCGTCAGAAAGGCACATTTTTAGTCCTGTTGTACATTTACCAGTAGAACATTTTCTCCTCGTATAAACAGCTGATTGACATGACGCGTGTGCACTCTTCCGTATTCCACCTTGGGTTTCATTTTTGATTTCTGTGCAACTTTTGGGGTTCTTTCGATTAACTGGTCTTTTTCCAAGAGTGAGGCTCTCCCCTGGGTTTGTTTAGGTTCAGTTTCTCCCTTGATTCCATCTCCAGTGTGATACTGAGATGATCTACTGTGGGGATCTGGTCCTGATGGTTTCTTCCTCTCAACCGCAGCAAGAGCCTCAGTCTCTTGAACGTTTAGCTTTTCAAACAGCTGAGCAAAAACAAGAACTTAATTAGAAATAAAAAAATATGAACAGTAAAAGTAATATTTAAAAGCTTAAAATTGACAAGGAAAAAAACTAAATGCAAAAATTACCTATGCATAACATAAAGTGACCAAAAACAATCTTAAGTTACTTTTTGTATTTACCTTAATATAAGTCCAAATTAAGATGATTTGGGAGCAAAGACACAAACATGTGATTGAACTATTCATATAATCAGAAAGGTTACCCTTGTGATAGTCAGTGCTTTCTCATGGTAGAGAGCCTCTCCCAGCAGTGGCTCCCTGTATGTTTCATCAACATCTACCATTGCCTGGCAACAATAAAATCAGTAAGGTATGAGACATTTAGATCAATTCTAATCATAGATAAGACATTATTATTACAGTAGTAATGTTGTAATATTTACCAGGTTCCAGAACTTATCAAATGCCACCACAAAGCCAGAACACACTCCCCTGAGCCCTTTAAAGGTCCGGATGTGAACTTTGACTCTGATTTTCTCCTGCACATATCTGTTGAGTTCTCCTAATGGACTGCCTGTATGCACTGCAAAAGAAAATACGGGTTGTGTCTTAAAACCTAGTAAGGTACCTACCTAGACAACATTCTTGTGCCACCTGTCACTTTTAAAACACAGAATGGTATGTGAAAGTTTTTGCGCTTGTAATTTGCCAAAATTAATTTACAATACAGAGAGAAACATACGTGGCATTCGTGTTAGCACGTTCTTCGCAGTCTTTCGCTGTCGCGGAGGTCTCTTCACTCCGCTTCCCTCTCCCTCCTCTACCGGGTTGTTCACCATCAGCTTCTTCAGTCTCTCTATCCTCTCTGGATCTACTTTACCTTTCTGAGCTTTCCTGAGTCTTTTCTCCACATTTTCAGGTTTCGCTCTGCCTCGGCCGCCTTTCATAAAGCTCTCATATTCTGCTACGTTGTTAAAGCATTTGATATTGGGGTACGGCAATGACACTTGCGGGGAATACAGAGCTAGAAGCGGATCAAACTTATCCGAACTGATGTCCAGTTTAGTTTGGATATCATCTTCGTCGACCTCTGGGTTTTGACCACAAATCTCGCCTGTGGTTTGCTGTTCAGATGTTTGTGAAGTTGCGGGCTGACAGCGCTCACTTTTTGACTCTCTCTCATCTTCCTCCATTTTTGAATGAGCCGCAGAGTGCGCGGAGCATCATGGGTAAATTATCTGCGTGACCCATATCGATTACATAAAAGTTCCCTGGCACATTTAATAGCTGAATGCCAAACACGGTTTTTCTGAAGGATAAACGAACTGTTATGTTTCATTAATTATTATTTATTTTTAAGTAATGTTTAAATGGATATTTATTTAAATAAAATGGATGGTTGTGGAATTCTTTTCAGGTCGAGAAAGTTTCTAAACGCCGCCTCATGTTTTCTCCATGCCAGTAGATGGCAGCTCAGACGGTTCACATTACATTCACATATTACACGAAGAAGTGTGTGTTCGCGATGTATTGTCCTAAAGGAAAACATCCCCGACCGTAGCAGTTTTTCCTTTTAAATACATCCGTTACATATAAACCGTTACGCCTGTTTTCTTGCCTGGATAATATTTTAATTACACGTTTTGTTGTTTTAAAGTTTAGCATACGGTGTTCAGGTAATGGACATTTTATAAATGATACCCGAAATAATAAAGCAGCTTTCATCCCTTTAGGGTTTTACTTATAGGTTATTACAAATTAATTGGTGTAGAATATTGAATATCTGTCAATTAGATTAGTGCTTCTTCCCACGATTATTACATTACAGTGTGTTTGATCGATGGTAGTTTAAGAGTCAGTATTTTATAGTATGCGGCGAATGTCGGTATTGTGTATTAAAAGTATACCAGTGAATGGACAAAACTGAAATGAGAGCACATTATAGCAACTGGTCAGTAAAGTGGGCGTGGAGACAATTTTGTAAGTTAGAAAAATTTTCTTTTATGTTTCATTTATTATTTATATATTATTATATGTGTATGTATGTTTATGTATGTTTATGTATCAAATATTTATTCATTTCAACACATAATATTTTGTAAACCATTAATTGTATTATTAATTAAATGTAAAAAGAATGACAGAATATGTGGATTCAATTCTGGACAACATTAACGTGAACAAATTTAAAAACACTGATTTCATTTATAGGTTGTCAGTAGAAATGGAGTTTCCAGGACACAGTCAGCAGCTCTTGAGCACCCTGCGCTCTCAGCGTCTCCAGGGTTTCCTGTGTGACTGCACTGTGCAGGTTGGCTCAACTCGCTTCGTAGCTCATCGTGCTGTGCTGGCATCTTTTTCCCCTTTCTTCCACATGTTCTTCTCAGATCAATCTGTGGGGAATACCAGCACAGTCAACGGAGGACCACAGAGAGACACTGTCTCTATTAATGGCGATATAGTGACGCCTCAAGCCTTTGGTTTGCTTCTGGATTTTATGTATGAGGGAATGCTGCGACTCGAAGCACATCCCCCTCCGGAAGATGTGCTTGCTGCAGCCAGCTTCTTACATATGAATGATGTGGTTCGAGTTTGCAAGCGAAGACTGCAAGGCCGTGGATTGGCTGAGGCGGACAGCACAAGGGTAGAAGTTGGAGCAAACGAGTTGGCTAAAACTGGAGGAGGGATTGATGGATCACCTGGAGATAATCTGCATGCTTCTGAGACAGGAGGAGATGAAGCACCAACAGTTGGAAATCCATCATTTTCATCCTCTGTAACACATTGTCCTCTATCCAGCCAGCAGATGTCATTTTATACTGATACCAAGACTGAGACTCAAGCACGGATGGGAAATCTGACACACAGTGGTGTTCCTGCTGGGGTGGAAAGCTCAGAGATGGCTGACAGTACCCAGCTAGGAATAGACTCCCAGCCACCCGTTAGCAATTCTTGTCCAAGTGTGTCTGTATATAGTTCTTCTTCATCTAGGCCTGACAAGACAAGAATATCAACAAGGCCGGCCAGCCTCGAGTCTGCACTTTCAAGTCCGTGCAGTTCGACAGAGATAATTCAGATGAGCTCGGAGACTCAACCTGTTGTTGCTGCTACAGCGACAGTGAGCAATGTGGACAACACAGCTGCTACCCAAGATCACTCTGTGTCTAATGCACCTAACGTGTTCGCTCAAGCCAGCAGTCAGCAGAGCCCAGCAGTGAATCCTAATCAAGTCCAGAACAAAGGACAATGTACTGAAAATCCTGGAACATCACAACACATTCAAAGCCAGGCTGAAACAAAACAAGGAAAAATTTCAACTAATGCAAGACGCTTGCATAATAAAGGTAAAAAGCTTCGTTCCCAAACTCCAGCAGAGTCAGCAGCCGTCAGACTTGAAATAGGGGAGGAAAATGAGGATTATGTCAAGGTGAAAGTGGAGGCCATTGTGATTTCTGATGAAGAGTCTGATGACACGGATGACACCATGATCATGGATAACAGTCAGAGGAGAAATGCAGATTTAGATCACAAGGATGATTATGATGATAGTAACCACGATGTTGAGGAGCTGACCGATACTCAGTTCATATCTGGTCACCCTTTAATTCACCTTCCCCATCAAGAGCCTCTCTCTTTTCCTCCTTCACCGCAAGGTCCTAATTCTTCTGCGACAGATAATTCGGGCTTCCCATCATCCCTTTTCCCATCCCATTCACAGTCTGAGCAGCAGGCCATGTACCTTGAGGATTTTCAGGACTCTCTAGGGAATTATGTAGAGGATGTACCGACTTGTAACACATGTGGAAAGACGTTTTCCTGCGCGTATACCCTGCGACGTCATGCCATTGTACATACCAGGGAGCGGCCTTACGAGTGCAGTTATTGTTACCGTAGTTACACACAGTCTGGAGACTTGTACAGACATATCAGAAAGGCACATGATCAAGGCCTGCCAGTTAAACGCAGCAGAGTTGAGTCTGACCCTCCCCCATCGCCGCCCCCTCCCCAGACATAGCAATCTCTTGTGGACCAGAATTTTAAAAAACACAGCAGAAAGCTTCTGCAGGATATGATGACTTCCACACTTTTGTGGTACTCCATGCTGGCGTAATGCTGAATAAAGGACAAATGCTTTTAAAGGAAAACCTGTTACACCGCCCATGCAGTCCACTAATATTATTAATATGTTTTTGGCTTTGTGTGCTAAATTACTTATTGTGGAGACTTCAATTTTATGTGGACAATCTCATTTAAATTTTGCTACATATATGAGTACGTACTGGTAAAAATATTTGGTGTTTTCTTTGATTTGTGTTTATCTCAGAGGATGGAAATATAAGAGGCTTGAGTAAATGTGAAACTATTAGGTTGGTTCCAGCACACAAACCTACAACACTGAAAAACGCTTTTAATAATTAATCACCATTTGTGGTGTGTTCTGCTGATTTACACTCGACACGTGTGGGATTTTTAAATTATGTCTGTTGTGAAGTTCTGTAATTGTGATACCAGTTAAAAAGCGTGAAGGTCCATGAGCAGATAAATTAATATATCACAATTATTTTTGCTGTGTATGTGTTCTGTGCATTTTGCTAATGACGTGGTGTATTAAAAACTAATGGTTTTAATGTTTTTTTATTAAAATAGCTTTCAGTGCCACTCTGTTTATTTTGCTCTAAAACAGGAAGATAACTGAATATCAGTTACTGATAAATAATAGCAGCAGGGAAAACAGTAAAACAAGACACTTTAATAGTTATCCAATAGTCATATTACAATTGAATTTTTATCTTTATTTTATACCAACATCTGTTAAAAGGTTAGTCAATAACAAGGCAGTTAGTAAGTAGGTTGTTTTGTCTTCCAAGAAACCATAATATTTACATCTGTTTAACAGTGTAACAGTAACAGTGTATTTGAGAAGTAGATGGTTGTCTTCGTAATAAAACAATGACAATCAGTCATCAACTGGTCCATGTATCTGCAGAAAGAGATCACCATTTGTAAATTATTTAATACGGTGGCTTTTGTAACTTATAACGTAATTTTTGAAATTGCATGTTGTTATCAGATGTTACTCACTGCCTCTGCTAGCTGAGGCCATTCCATTGCCGTGACAACTCCATCATCAGATGTCGGTGGTGTCTCCAAATTCCAGTATGTGAAATTGTGAAAGACTGATGAAACCTTTACTGTTCTGTCCTACAATCAAATGTAAGAAAAATTGCATACGTTACATATAACGTTTTGATAATGTTATTTCAAAACGTATATCAGTACGTGTTGCATATGTCAGTAAATAAAAAGTACAGAGCAGGATACCTCTTGATCCGATGCAGGCTTCTCCAGCTCTTTCAGCACCAGTCCTGTGTATCCACGTGGGCAGTTCAATTCTTGACCCTTCAGTCCCCGGCCTCTGAATGATACTGACTTTTCTGCCAAAATAAAACGTTCTCTGATGTAGTGTCACGATCAAGTGTTTTAAACAGTGTACCAGTATGCTGCTAACCGTGTTTGCGTTCCTTCGTGGTGGCAGTAAAATACGTCAGGACTTCAGCATGTCCGTCATGTTCTATTTCACAAGGTAACAAGTGGACCTGTGGTTTGTCCGCTTGCTTGAGGGAATCAAGCCGGACAGATGTAATACAGCTGTTCGCTGACATCTTGTAAAACAGCAAGGTAAAAAGTAAACATAACTAGGATTGTGATTTGAAGAAACTGTGCTATATACATGCAAATACAAAATGAAGTTTAACTAAACAATTTAGCCGCTTTATTATATACAGCAGAACAAAGTAAATGTTTATTAGTGTATATTATTTATATCTACATTTCCCGTCCTTACCTTGACCCGTTTTCTGTACTGTTTACAACGTGCTATGTGTACTGTGATTGGACGCAGGAAATTTCTTCGGCAACACGTGGATGTTTTTCGCGGTAAAACGTGAAGTATGCTGCCATCTACCGTTTCAGGGATGTAGTCAGATAATAGTTTAAGGGGAAGAAAAACATTATTTTAGTCATATTATAAAAACAAAACATATGATAATTCACTTAATTCTGATATAACCCCAATTAAATTATTTATATCCTCACAGCACCCTCAGGAATTTAAACTGTTTCAAACGTGTGCAATACTAATTATATTCCGACTGGAAACAAGGAATCGACAAGGAACGATCTCACACATAGGCAAATGTGTTTACCTATTTCTGCAGACGGTCTTCAGTATGTTGTGTTAAACGTTACTGTAATACTCGTTTGAAGGCTTTTGGTGTACCTTAAATGTATGGTTGGTTCATAGCAATACTTTGATGTCTTTATCACATCTCTAGAAAATGGTTGGAATTCCGTGTTTAAAGGTGCCACAGCGCCATGCACAAATTTACAGGTGGGTTACGTTAAAATGGTGTGTTTATGTATTTCATTCACTTTTTGGGTGCATTATGGGTGTATAGATGTAGATATGTTCCCCAGGAAATACCTACTGTCACATGGCGCTCTGGACCGTAAATACTGTACTCAGAAACACTCAGATATGACGGTAACCATTCCAGTAGCACCATCAGCTCTTCCACAGCTTGATCTGGTGGCACTAAAGGAATATGTCGCGCAGGACACCTTTTGTGAAATTGTTGATATTCAGGTAAGCAGTTTATTTTTGCTTAACACAGCAAATTGCTTATCATACTGTTCCAGTATGATAAAAGTAAAACAGGTCTCTTTGATTTTATTAGGCTCCCCCATTATCAAAGAAGGGGAAAGTTAAGTCTTTTAGTGAGAGACTTGTAGAGACTGCACAGTCCCTGTTGGCTTCTAAGGGGCAGACGTGGAAGGTGGATCTAGAGAGAGATATCCCTAGTCGCTGGCAGTGCCACGGAGATCTTGTTCTGTTTGGTGAAGGCTGCTTCTCCAGTACAATATGGAGAGAATTGGGTGTGTGTAAATTAATTAAAACATCGTTTCTCATTTTTAAGAACACTATACAAACACTTTTGTATAGGCCACTTTGCTAACACTTTGCAAGGCCAATATTGTATTAAAAAATAGAATAATTATTTGCCATAAATAGTATTATAAAAAGGTCTAAATATGTCTTGTTACATTAATAAATAAATGTGTGCTCACTTTTTGTGATATGTTTTAGGAACTGAATTCTGGACTGTGGTCGCCCAGATCTTGGGAGTGAAACGTCTAGCACAAATTAAAAAGATTTCCCAGGATGGGTATCGCACACCCATAGTGACAATGCTGTTAGGAGAGAGCAGCTATGTAACACACATCGATAATCACATCAGGTAACACTGTCATATTCTTAAAAAGGTCTCAAACTATAACAGTTATATATAAAAATATATATAAATAGTTATCTGTCTGTTTGAAATTTCAGGTATGAGTTTGATATCACCAAATGCATGTTCTCCTCTGGGAATATAACAGAGAAGCTCAGAATAGCCTCTTTTGACTGCACAGGAGAGACTGTGGTTGACTTGTATGCAGGTGAAAGCAATGCTATGTATTTACCATGTCAGAGTTAGGATGTCAACCAGGAGGTATGGGTTGAAGAATTATATACACCATCTGATTTTGCTCCACCGTACAGGGATTGGCTACTTCACTCTTCCCTATCTGGTACATGCTAAGGCTTCACATTTGCATGCCTGTGAATGGAACCCAGATGCAGTAAAGGCCCTTCATAGAAACCTTCAGATCAATGGGGTCTTGGACCGCTGCACTGTCCATCAAGGAGACAACAGACAGGTGGAGATTTGTACATGATAATACAAAAGGGTGATTTTTATTGGGGCAGTAAGCGATTACTGAGAAATGTTGTTGATATTTGAAATCAACATCTGAACAACCACACCCCTTCTTTCATTACTCCGCCCTTAAAATAACAAACACGCTGTGCAACATTAGCGAAAACTAACAGCTAGTACATGTGCACCCTATTTCTAATTGGCCACGTGAGTGTAATGGTGTTGTGTCGTTCCAATCTGCATTGTTTAGTCTTGTATTTATACAGCCAGGAAAATATTTAAAAACAATTTTTGGTTTGGATGTTGATTTGTATTTGCAACAAATTTTCTGTTTCTCAGTAATTGCTTTGTGCATTATATTTCAGAGAATATATTTTAATTTTTCACTGTCATTATTGATGATTGGATAACATATAATGCAAGGCTTCAAGATGTCAGTTCTTTCATACATAACAAAAGCATTCGATTTCTAGCATATACAGGCTTGCTGTGTGGAAATGTGAAAAGAACTGAATGCAATAGTGTATGTCTGGTTAGATAAATAGATTAAGCCTCTGAACATCCTTTTCAGCTTCTGTTAAGTGATCTAGCTGATCGAGTGAATTTGGGTCTCATACCGAGTTCAGAGGAGGGTTGGCCCGTGGCATGTCGTCTGCTAAAGAGAGCCACTGGAGGAATACTACATATTCACCAAAATGTCACAACACGTTTGCACCAAGAAACATCTGAACATTCATCTGACATAAATGTTGAAGCATCTCCTCAGAGGATCCAGAGAGATATGGATGTGTGGACAGCCTGGGCTAGAGTCACAGCCAGCCGCATCTGTACACTATTGTTAGACATCACTGGAGCCGAATGGAAGACAAATATTAGACACATAGAGCATGTTAAGACATATGCACCACATATCAGTCATGTGGTACTGGATTTGGAGTGTAAACCTCTCATAATAAACACATCCACACGTGATATATAGGTTAATTATTTTATTAAGCGCGCAGTCTAATTAGTTTAAAGGTTTAACCATGTGATTGCTGATTTTGCACATTTTTAGGAAGCTTGTTTTTTTTTAAAAAGTGAAAACTCGATGTTAGTGTTTAACAATAACTTTTACATAATTACCTGTAAAACTCAGTTATTGTATGTATTAATGCCTTCTGTAAATGACTTCGTGTAGTAATAAATGGTTCTAGATTTACTGTACAATCAAATAGTGCGGTTGTGTCGTATTTACAAATCTTATCATTTTAGAGGATATAGATGATTTCATTTTATCTTTTTAATGACAAAGATTTATAGCCGTTGCTATAATAGCGTCATATTTTCTAGTATCCGAAGACACATTTTTGCCAACTTCCCGGAGGAAACGCTGACGTTTCCGCGCATCGCGAACGCGCACCTGTTCCACGCGTCTCTGACGCCCAGAGCTGCAGTTACTAAAAAGTTTGCTGTTCCTAGAAGAGCTTTATTGGGCAAAGCGTCCACTGGGAGCTAGTCCGCACGAAGGAAGCAGAAGAAAGGTTGTGGGTTGTGGATATCCTGCGTCACTGGTAAATCTTCAAGTTCTTCATATTGTAACGTTAGTTTTTTGCTTTGTATACGGCTGAAGATATCGTACAGCGAATTAGACATTGTAGGTCTGAGTTACCCTATACTGCCTGCACTGTTTGTTTGTATTGCAATGCAGCTGAGCATTATGAGCTACACTCTTATGAGCTATGAGTTTTGACTTTGTGTGACGGCTTTGACTTTATGTCTGACATTTACTTTTAGTCATTCACGTGTGTATATTAATTTATCTTAAACAAGCATAGAAACATTTGTTACATTTTCCTGTAAACGATTTATTTTTTGCATTCGCATTCATTTCGCTATAATACTGGTCGTATTTACACGCAATGTCCAAAACACCTTCTGTTTAGTTAATAATTAATCTGTTTAGTTAATAAGTGAATCTTATCTTGTAAATATCTAAAAAATTCTTCAAATCTTTATGGGTAGCTATATGAACGTACATGTATTATTGTAGCGCTCCTTTTAATCCTCTCTGTTTTCCTCGAACATTTTAAGAATGAGGAAAAGTTTGCCATGGAGGGTTCATTTGTTTTGTAGGATGTACCCTAAGGCAGTTGTAATTGAAGGTTGCTGTAATACATTGTTTGTCCTCTCACACCTTTGCCACCAGTTCAAACGAAATATACAAAGCTGCCTTGAGTCAGAATCATTATAAGTACATCATTTAAAACAAACTAGGTTTGCTAAAGGTATCCACCCATGGTTGCGTGTCCTTATAGGGCGGTGACTCCTGTGATAAGCTGACTGCATGTTGTTTTCCCTCCTTTCCTGATGGCATTCCATTGCTCTGACCTTTCCCTGTCACTGGTGCACTTTAGCTGTTTAATCTCCAAAACATAAATTTTATTAACTTGTGGTCTACAATTTCATTAGCAGCGAATCAAAACAGGGTTCTCATGCCCTCAGATCCTGTCTTACTACCAGAACATTGTGTTTATGTTTCTTTATTTTTGTCCAGTTGGAACATGAGAAAAATCCCTACTTTATAATATTCTTAAAAATACAAGTTCTGCCCAATAAACACATTGTTTACACATTATTTAATCTGCATGCTTGACGTAGAAATTGGCAATAACATGTCCAGTCTGAGCTCTGTGTGATGGATGCTAGGATGAGAATATCTCTGCGTGCTTGCTGTGATACTGGCATTGCTAACTGGCTTATTTTCATATTGGGCTGTGTGTCTCGGGCTGTTTTAATTACTCAGCTCCTACAGGGAGGTGTGAGGAGCTCTGACAGTCACACTGCATGAGGGCATGGAGAAAGGTCACTCCCTCTATTTGTTAATTTATGCCCTGTCTCAACGTCTCTACCCTTTCTACAAAAAGCAGGGCATCCTTTATTTGTGTAACTCTCGCTATATATATATTTGTCTGTTCTTGCACTCTCTGAAAAGCAATAGACACACTCTCGCTTCTGTAAGCTTTTTCTATATTATGGCAGTCCTCTTAAAACTAGTACTAGTACTTTGCTAAGTAAATGTGGGTCTACGAGTTTCTGTAATCTGCATGTTTGTTGACATAAGAAATAATCAGTTGACTTAATGCATCCAGACCCATTTGGTTGTTTGTTTTGTTGTTCCTTAGAAGCAGGATTTGACACATGAGAATGGTGCAGAACATGGAGATCAATGTGTCCTCCCTGACAGACTCAGAGCAAGATCTGATCCTGGAGGTCCTGCGGCGCGATGAGGAACTCAGGCGCTTGGAGGAGCTCCGTGTGAAGTGAGTGCACGGTCACTGTCAGCTCCTACATTTTAGGTTCTTCAAAGTAGCCATCTTTTACTTTAATCATGGCTTTGCATGCTTTATGCATTTTAAGACAATGTTTAATTGTAATTTATTGTTTTTGTTTTGTTATTAATTTAAAAATTATGTAAGTTTTTATTTCCCTTTAAATTGTATTGAAAATATTTTAAGCATAAAACCTTCAGATTAAACGATCACATCAAACATACATAGTCGAGTGTTTCTGAACTTTAACTGTAAATCATAAATATCTGTGAATAAAATATGACCGATCAAGTGCAAGGGTAAATGCATGTCAGTTATCAATCAAATATAAAATAATTTCTTTATTCATAGGAGGCTGAAGGCTGAATTTCAGGAAGTCAGAAGAAAGGGTGCGAAGCGCAGCAGTGGAAAATACAGCGAGCGCAGCTGCGGCCGCTGTCAAGAGCCAATGAGGATCCTGACCCGCAGCAGCAGCCAGTGCAGGTCATGCAAACATCACGTTTGCCAGAAATGCCAATCTGTGCGACCCAATGGATCGTGGGTGTGCACAGTCTGTGACAAAGAGATGTGAGTGTGTACCCCATGCCCCCAGCATCCCCTTGATGGGCCTCAGGCCATTTAGAAACGCTGCTATTAAGAGGCACATTCAACTGGAAAATGAGGCCCTTGCTTAATGGTAAAGGTTAATGTTCAACAGAACTGTGACTTCTGTGTTTTCTTCCCCAGAGATCTGAAGATGAGTACTGGGGACTGGTTCTATGACGAGAGAGTGAACCGTTTCTCTGCAGCTCCTGGACACGACTTAGTCCGAGTTTCTCTGCGGAAGAGGCCTGGAAGTAAGTACAGGAAACCAGATGGATTCCAGTCAGTGGAAAGGATGCAATGCAGATTAAGTACAGAAAGGAAGAGTAGTTTTCTTTTCATGAAAGGAAGAGAGAGAAAGGAAGAGATAAAGAATTGCATTCATGTCCCGGTAAATTACATTTTTAGGGACTGAATTGATTTCCTCTAAGCTAATAAAAAGCTCTTAGCGTTTTGGGTTCACTCATTAAACACTGCTGTGCAGCCACTTTCCTGTTTTGACATCTCTCTGTTCTAGTTAATAAGCGTGAGACAGCTGGGGAAATGCTGTTAAGCAGAACAGACTTGAATTCGCGCCAGGCTGCGCCTGTACCCAAACCTCGACTAAAGGACATTGCGCTAGCAAACAAGAGGTGTGTCATTGCTGGTGCTAATTATATATTATCATGTTTCCATTAATCGAACAGAAAAAAGCTTTCTTTCTTTTTCTCAACCGTCCCTACAATAATTCTGTTTGAGGGGCAGATCATTATTTTTTTAACTGTTCAAGGGCCTCAGTCACATTATATACAGCAGTCTTTCCCACCCACTGTGCCACAGCACATACGTGTGCAGTGAGAAATCATCAGGTGTGCTGTGGAAGTCAAGACTAGATTATTATTATATTTCAATAAATATACTTTCTGTGACATTTTTGTGTGGTGGTGTGCCTTGTGATTTTTCTAATGTAAAATATGTGCCGTGGCCCAAAAAGGTTGGGAAACACTGATATACAGTATAAACTCAACCGTTTGACGGAGGTTTAGGGCTTATACTGTATATTTGCTTCTATTTATTTTTCAGTTCATCTCTCGAGGCTAATGAGGGCCTCGATGTGCGAGATCAACAACGTAGTGACACAGAATCAGCAGAGAAAGCCAGTCTGGGCAGCAACCGCACAGACACTGAATCACTGCGTAACACCCCTCTAATGCAGAGGTAAGGGTTTGGTTAGAGATGCGGGGATATATAACTTGTGAGGTAGAAATGTAATGGAAACCTCTGATTTGCATAGGAAAAAGGAAGTGACAGCTAAGATTAGTCCAGCAGGCTCCACTGCGTCCAGTCTGACAGCCAACACTAACACTGACAGCCCCGCAGGCTCCACCTCAGCCAATGAGACGGTTTGTTTCTGTTCTTCCTTGTTTATCCATTTTTTTTTTCTTTGTCCCAGTTTATTGGTCTCTGTTTTCTGTTACATATTTAACTATTCATCCTCCAACATTAGGCCTCTTTAATTCATCGCTTAAACGTCTGTCCTGATTCACTTCATGACATGGATGGACTTTTCAAGAAAAGTATCAGAAGAGTGCACAAACTATCAGGTGAAGTTATGTAATATTAATCAATAACATCATGTGATCACAAGATGTTATTGAAAACATTCTCAGATTACGCTGAGATAACATGGATCAAAAAGTTTTGCCATGCAAATGTTTCTCAAATTGTTGTTTCCTAATCCGCATTCTGTAACTTTTTGAGTTTAAAATGAACAAAAATCAGTTTATAAGCAAATACGTAACAGATCGGTGTTCAAAGCGCGAAACTCTCTACCTTGCCCCAGTTCGCCACAATATGTTTATAATAGTGATTTATAATTTAAGCTGCCAGGTCAGATTTCCTGGAAAATGCCAGTTTGGCTTTAACTTTAACGTGCATAATTAAAAGTATGTAAAGTAACCCGCAGTTTTATGTTCCAAACAGAGATGGCGATAGAGGAGTGAAAGTTACAGATTGCAGCCTTAATGTGTTATGATGAAATGCAAAAAGCCAACAAGTGGACTGAGACTTTTGAACTCATTGTACATTCCATCCACAGTTATTTTCTCTTTATAATTGTTTCAATTATAATCATGCAGACACTGTTTCTCCTCAGATGTTAAACCAGCCTCCACACTTGATTTGCGAGCAGATGGATCAAATAGTGCTCCGTCCCCAATGGGAGACAGGAGCAAGTCAGTCCCTGGTCTCAATGCTGTGAGTTCATTTCTAATATAATACTGTTAAAAATACAAGTTGCATCTACAGTGACCGTATGGACGTGTGACATACACATTTCATCAGGATGATGAAGAAGAAGATGAAGACATTGATAATTTGGTGAATATACACAGACAGAAACTTGCAGATAGCCCTGGAAGTCTGCGAGGCTCAGTGGTAACCCCCATAATACTTATTTTTATTATACTTATTAATTATTATAATACTTGTAATTAAAGCAGCAATCTGTAACTTCTGTCTCTCTATCACAATCTCTAAACATATAATTGCAAGTTACATGAGGAGTTATTTTTTATGTGGATGAGTTTAAATTCTAAGCAACAACTGTAAGAAACGTCAAACTGACATTTCCCGTGAAATTGGACCTGACAACTCAAATTGTAACTCGTTATTATAAACTTGGCCGTTGTGAATTGGTGCAACGTGGTGACTGTTGTGAACACTCATCTATTATGTACTTGCTCAATAACAGATTCTTGTTCATATTTTACCAAAAGATTACGGATTGCAGCTTTAAGTAAATAAACTATTTAACTGATTAAACAAACTAAAATGTGATCAACTAAATGAAATACTTGACTTATATGCTGGGCTTCACAGATAACTTTGGGCAGTACGATGAGTGTGTACAGTGAAGCAGGAGATTATGACAGTGTGGAAGTGAGTGGAGATATTATCTTCTCTCTCTCCTATAATGATCCCAGTCAGTGTCTGTCTGTTCTGGTTCATGAGTGCAGAGGACTGGCTTACACTGATGCGGAGAAAAAGAAATGCAACCCGTAAGTGGGCCTCCACACAGTCTAAGTGATTTCCTGAGAGAGTCTTTGTAGGAGACTGTTGTAGGAGTTGTTATTTTCCATCCCTGAATCATAACATTGGTTTCCCCTGTTACAGAGGGAAAATCACTCAAAAATGTTGCGAAACTCCACAGACTCGTTGATTCCTTCTCTGTGGTCAC
>JAZGTI010010044.1:0-18093 GCA_036877585.1 Botia kubotai
GTCCAAAATGACTAAAGAACAGACCGCTCCAGTTTTTCATCAAGAGAATAACAGGAACAGAATGTGTTATAATTTACTAAGCAAATTCTGATGGCTTACAGAAGGATTCCAAATAAATGAAGCGTGAGAAAAGCTTGTTTTTTATTGATTTAATTTTTTAAAGTAAAGTTTATTTTTTAAGTAAAGCCTTAACTACAGCATGACTCATCAGGGTGATGGTAATATCAGGTTACGTTGTTACATTATGCTGGATTGAAGGCTGATTATTACCAGTTTACCTTACTGAGGTGTTCCTTGAACAAATTTTGTGACCGCTGACTTTATCATGTTTTCTCAGACGTCCCTCAGGGTGCAGTTAAGAGATGGATTCGAAGTCTCGCCGCTTTCCGTTCGCTGTCTCCAGCTCTTCCTCACTGACGTCACCTTCCTCCCTGTCCTCCTCATCTTCAGCGCTCGGCGGGAGTCGGCTCTACGGCAGAGGCAGCGTCTTGGGGAGAGATCGGTTCAGCAGAGACGCTCCTGTTAAACTAGACTCAGAATATCAGGTATTACATATTTATTTATTTATAGTGTCACAGCTCTGCAGGTACTGCAGCTTAATGCTCGAGAGGTTGTGCTCCCATAGTGTCATGACCCAGACATGTTTCTCCAACATTATAAAAGTGGTCACCATTTTTGTCCTCGCATTTCAAATTTTAGGAACATTTCCATCACTTCTTTATTGCTGCCCCTTATACAATAGTTACAACACAATAAAACCATCCAAAACGTCAACTCGGCATGCGCTTTAGTACTAAAAAAAATAATTACTGTACAATAAACAATAGGTTGTCACTTCAGTTTGTGACTGTGTCACAAGCTTCTTCTGTTGTTTTATTTTTATTTTTCTTGCTCCACAAAGTTCGTTTGACTGTTGACATTTACGTTTACATTTAGTCATTTAGCTGACGCTTTTATCCAAAGCGACTTACAAATGAGGACAAGGAAGCAACTTCAATCACAATAAGAGGCAACAGTAAATAAGTGCATAGATATAGACAGGTCTCAGGTATTGAGTCCACTCATATAGACAGTAAACCTTCATGAGGCTTCTAGAAGCCTGACAGAGCCGCTGTGGATATCTGTCTGTTGGCATCTCGGGTTCCACAGCTACTGCTGGGCCTGTGGGAAGGTCTTCGAGTTACACTGGTCTTTTTATAGGTCATGCTAGATTCTTGGCCCTGGTCTGTCCCTCTAGATAAAATTGCTGTGGCTTCTAGAGTTGTTTTTGTCGTTCAGTAGTGTTTTCAGGAGCACATTAAAACAAAATGGCTATATCATATACTTTTAATGTATATGATTCGGTCATTTAACAAGGTTAGTCACCCTCAGCCCATCCATAAATAGTTTGCCTCAGGGGATTTGTAATCTGACAACAAACAAGCAAACCACTCGTTTGCTGTAGGAAGATTTTTTGCAGTGGCTTTGTGGTTGACAGTGTAAGTTTCAGTCTTCATGTTTTTTTCCAAACTTCCTGTGTATACGCAGATGAGCAGAATAGTGTTGAACTTTAGTTATTTTCACACCAAGTTTAAAATACAAAAATTGTAAACCTGACAACATTATCCTTCAGCAATAACAATAAAGGCTTTTATGAAGCAGAAATAGAAATTTCCAGATGCGCTTTGGGATTTTGGAAATGGAATTTGGATTAATTACCATTTGGATTTAAATGTGGTGCCCCTCTTCATGTTAACCAGATTTCATAACAATCAGAAGTTCACAACAAGCACGAAAGCTTGTAATAGTGCTTCATATCCAACTGAGAACTATTTTATAGCATTTTATTACTTAATATATCAACCCAAAGATCACTTTATAGAGCTGCAGGTCTTTGTTGATAACGTGATCCTGCTATTATAGCTATGCTTTTGTTCACAGGGTGTGTAAAACAAGCCTAATGCTGCAGTGTAAACAACAGTTGTCTTCAATCTCTTCCTGTCACATGTTTGTGTTCTGTTGTCCATGTGTCTGGTGTTTATTGCTAACATTCCTTTGTTACAGAGCTCTCGTCTGATTGGCTCTCCAAGAGGATACCGTTCGTCTGAAAGCAGTCACTCCAGCTGGAAACTCTCCACACCTCTCTCTTCCTCCTCTTCATCTTCCTGTGATCGATCATGGACCGAATCCTCCAATGGGGACAGAGTTAGACTTGTAAATCATTTTGTATTTTTATTTTAAGGGTTCATGCAAAAATCTGTTAATGTTATGAAATCTGTTTATTGTACTATAACAAACTTCCTCTCCTACCCAAAAGGAACAATAACTAGTTCTGCACTTCCACAGTTTGGCCGGATTTATACATTTGATTATATTGTGTGGCACGTTTCAGTGCAGATCGCTTTGTGATCTTGTCGCATTGTAATGCAGGCTTTGTAAAGAGGTCGTTAAGCAAATATGCATGATGTCTGACTGCTGGTGTGTTGGCCCGTTTTAGACAGACTCTGAGGGAAGACTAGGAACGTACTGTGGACTTCTTGGCACGTCCCAGGACAGTGAAACTAAACGAGCAAAACTGTCTTATACGAACAGAGCAACATACCATCCGAGCAGCCGATCTCCCTCCACCTCCACACCTGTCAGCTCTTACTCTGCTTTAGGAAGTAGGTCACATGATTGCCTGATAGATCAGTTGTCCTTGTAGGTGACAAATATTGGTATTATAATTGTCCAATCATCGTTTATTAAAATTGTTATTGGCCAAAAAAACAACTCATTAATAACTTTTGGTGATGTAATGTGTTCCTTCAATATGTTGATGCACGATTAACAAACTGTTCTTGAATTTAGATTCATCATGGAAGTCAAGCATTAGTCCTTTGTCTAGATCATCATCATCTTCAACATCCTCGTCATCCAGTCCGTCAGAAAGTTTGTGGGCCCGCAGGGATCTGGAGAAGAGAGGAGATTCAGGATCAGCATCTCTGAGGGAGTCTAGCTACCGGCCCAGTGGGGTGACATCACTGTGTATGTGCGCACACACACACTCACAATTTCTGTATACTCCCATCTGCTACCACTCCCATGTTCAAACTTCTGGTGGAAAGTGTTTCGAGAGTATGGAATTCATTCGACTGAATCAGCTATGTAATAATTGTTAAGAATGCTCAACAAGGACATTATGGATGTGGTATTTGGTTGTCCACATACTTTTTGCTCTATAGTGTACACTTCTTTAAACTGTACACTAAGCACTTGTTGTACAAGTATAGGGTCCAGTTCTTCTTTTCAGGATTTATTTTATAATAAGGATTGGCATATTACATGGTGCTTACCAAATATATGAAGGAAGGACTTATGAATTAAAATGATCTTGAAAAATCTATGTAAGGGGCAGATTAGTGTGTGAACTGGCACTGAGAGTAGAGGCATTGAGAAAATTTGAATTGACCAGTCAGAATCAAGCGCTCCAGAGTGCTGTGTAAAATTGTGTTATTGTTCATTAGTAACTATACTGTATTTGTGTTTCAGACCACTCGGACCGCGTTACTTCCACCTATGCACAAGGTGCTCGACCCAAGGAGAGCCAGTACACATCCCACAGGGACATCGGGTCTAATCGCCGGATTTCTGCCAAGTACCTCCCCTCCCCTCTGGAACGCAGCTCCCGCACACTAGCCTCTGAATATCAGCCTGCTCCTTCCTCCCGTGATACACAACGCACCAGCTCTTCCAGGACCTCCTCCTCAGTCTCCGAGCCCTCCCACATTTCATCCTGGAGCTCCACCCCTTACACACCCCTAACTGGGCGTGGCTCCAGCCCGCCACCCTCTAGTCCCGCCCCCACTCCGCACTCCATTCAGAATGGCGGTGAATCTGATGGCAGGCGAACCACCAGACGTCTACTGTCCCGACTTTTCTCTCGGCGCTCCAGTCAGGAATCAAGCTCCACTTCCAGCTCTGCCTCTGATTCAAGGTCATATGACTCTAGCCCGGATGAATCCCTGCCGTGTGAAGCCCCTCCCCCAGTTAGCAGAGAGAATCTGGAAGCCGAGCTGAGAACCTCTGACCCAGTTCAGGCACTTTCGTTTCTGCGCAGACGTGGGCCGTCTCTCGGTCACGTCCGGGAGAGTGCTGATGTTGTACCCGAACAGGAATCACTCAGGGCTCCAGGGGGTCTGGCTTGGCTGAACTGGAACCGTTGCACCCCGCTGTTCTCTCGTCGCAGAAGAGAAGGGCGTGATGAAAGTGCCCGAATGGACCCTCGCCACTCACCCCAGTTCCCTCTTGGTGCCAGAGATGGGCATAAAACGCCCGACCAGGGTACACATTGTGAAGACGACGATGATGATGATGATGAAGAATCATCATCGTTATCATCATCATCAGAGGGTGCCACAGCAGCACCCCCCGTTGGAGCTTCAGGTCTCTCTGCATCACTGCTGCAGGACTCTGACCGTTTGGCTGGGCGGAGCCATGGCATTGGCAGGGTGGAATCCAGCCCTATCTTCCGTATGCCTGGGAATATAATAATTGGTGTGGGAGGAGCAGTAAATGGGAGGAGTCAAACCAATGAGCAGGTGAAGGAAAAGCCGGAATCTTCCAGAGACCCAGAGAGACTGCGGAAGATTCAGGAGAGGTCAGAGGTCATTTACCACAGCGGATCTCTAATGTGTTGCAGTTGTAGAGTAACTTCTGATTCTTTCATAATCTTCTGTGATATAATAATGTCATACTGGTTTGACATGTTCAAAGATATGGGATTTTTAATAACCAGTATGGTATGTCTTTAGCACGTATTAAGCAGTTGTGGATGCTTTATTTATTTCTATGCTCTACAATGTGTTTTTATCCATTTCATATTTCATTTGCTGATTGTAACCACACCCCTTTCCTGCTTTGCAGCCTGCTATTGGAGGATTCTGATGAGGAGGAGGGTGATCTTTGCAGAATCTGTCAGATGGGGGAGCAGTCGAGTTCCAATCCTTTGATCGAACCCTGCAAATGCACGGGCAGCCTGCAGTTTGTGCACCAGGACTGCATTAAAAAATGGCTGCGCTCCAAAATCAACTCTGGTATAGTTGTGTTTTCTTGAGCCTGGCAATAATTTTGTGTTCTTTAAAATTGTTAATTTGAGGGAGATGTTTCCAATCTGTCTTTATTTACTGGCCATATTTGACATTTTTCATTTTTAAGTGCTATAACTGTACCATGACAAAGTTTTAGGCGGTAATACCATTAGCATGGTGCTTTGATACACTGTATTTGTGCCACCAATAACAAAAAGTACATTCATGGTGTATCTTGTGTCTCAGATAAACACAATTGTTCAATGTGTTATATATTAATAATGTTCTGAATACGGTTTGGGTAGGGTTTGGGTAGAAAGGCTTATTTTGGTTTCATTCAGTCCGTGTATGTGCTGTGTTGCGCAGGCTCGAACTTGGAGGCCATCACCACCTGTGAACTTTGTAAGGAGAAGCTGCACCTGAACATAGAGAACTTTGATGTTAATGAGCTCTACAGATCTCATGAGAGGGTGAGTAGATCACAAACCTGCCACAGACAAAAATACTCGGATTGCATAGTATTATTTATACGTTTGTAAAAACGTTCTACATAATTATGATTTTCAGGTTTGTTAGTTGTTCAATGTGTTATTTTGACAATGTAAATAGACACTAGACAGGAAACACTAGAATATTCTTGCTGTGTTTCCTGTGTCACTAGCGAGTCACGGCAAAACGAATTGTTTACGGTTGAGCTGTAGACTTCTGTAGACTTACGGTTGAGCTGTAGACTTCCTGTGTGAATGTGAAGTAATACAAAGAAAATAAATTATACGTCCTCCGATTGCTTGTATGCAACCAGCAAAGAAAACAAACAAACAGCCTCACCAGAGTGATCTGTACCTTAAATAAATAACAGAGTTATTAAATAATAATTAATAAGTTAATTAAATAATAAAGATGTTTTTAATAAATCTTCAAATAGACTCCCATCATTCTTTTATGCGTTATCACCAGGTGGAATCTGCAGTTTTTATTCCCTCTACATTTTCTGTCATGATTTTGGGGAAAAATGTTATTACATTATTAACATATATGCATGTTCAATATCCATTGAAGAGGCTTTGAACTTGTTCTGAATTACAATTTATTTCTTGCTAAAACTGAGTGTTCACACACATTTGATGTAATTGTGTATGTGTGTGTTGGGTTCCTCAGTCAGAGTACGAGTTCATCAGCTGTGGGCTGTATCTGGTGGTTCTCCTACACCTGTGTGAACAGAGGTTCTCTGATGTCCTGGGGGCTGTCAATGATGCTGGGGTAAGCCCACCCTGTCCCGCCGCTGCTTTACTTATTCATTATCTGCTCTTAACTATTGTCCCAGTACAGTACATTTGGTAGTGTGAGTGGTGCGCCACATGTGAAATGATGACCATTGTTGTGACCTAAAAACCAAAACGTTTTCCCCTCTCTCGCTCAGTTTTTCAACTTGGCGAGATCTCTGCACGAACACATGGACAATTTCGAAAGTATGTTTTAAATCACTTTCAAACTTGTGTTTATTGTGGTACTGCACACTAAATCGATAAGCTTGACATAATTGTAAAATATCAGTTGTGTTTAAATAGATGGAATGTATAGGTAAGTATATAGATAATACTGCCATGCTCATTAGGTGGATGAGTAATGCTGCTGTTGAATGCTTTTTGAATTTAAAGACGTTTGTTGCATGGCATTTACTGCATCTATGTATATTCTTAACATCTGTATTGTTCACACATAAGAATGTTAATGATATTACACTGTAGAACAGGTAATTGTTGTTGTTGTTGTTTTGTGTGCTATAACTAGGGCTGCAACTAACAGCTATTTTTTTTATTTCTTTGATCTGATATTCCACAACTAGCCCAGTACCCCTCCTTTAAACTGTGCAAAATGGGGTCTATATAATGTATGCTATACAATATATGCAAAAAATGGTTTCCAGGTATTGCAGGTGTGGAGATAAAATGTTTTATAGAGTGTGTGTGTGCATGCTAGTAAAAGCTGTTTCTTCAGTTTTTTGAAGACCTTAGCAACATTTAATCGCACAATTGTTTTTTATGAGCAGTTTTGCAAACAAGAATTACTGTCTAGTTCTGTCTTAAACTGCAAAATGCTTTAATTCAATTGAGCAGCACTAGCATTTGATCAAAGCATCTAAAGTGACAAAATGGCCACATACAGCTTGTTTGCTTTTCTCTGCTTTAGAGAATTGTTTGAACAAGGTCCCAAACAATCATTTTAAATTGTTGCTGACCATTTTCATGGTCCGTTTTGATCAATTAGTTGTTGCCGCCCTAGTGTTGACTGTTGAGAAAACAAGTAATCAGCAATTGTATGTGAGTATTGGTCTGTTTCTGTCAGAAGTCGTCTTGTGATGATTCTTTCTTGTACACTTGCAGGTTCGTTCGCAGAATCTGATGAAGATGACGCAGAGGACAGCAGGCCGTCCATCGACTTCTGTGACTTGGAGGACGACGACGACGATGATGAAGAGGAGGAGGTTTAATCAGGTGGTAGGGAGAAAAGGGGGTGTGGCTTAGCAGTCTGTCTCCCAGTCTCCTCCCACATCCTATTCTCCACGTCCTCCAGTTTGAAAGAACTTTTGCCAATGTCATTGGCAGTGTAACTACTGTCTCTAGCCTGTCACAAGGCTTTCATAATATGCAGATAAACCTGTTTAAAGGGGGGGTTTGGATCCTGTTTTCATTTCATTTTGTATTTTGGCATCAGAGGTAGGTGAGCGCAGCTTTATTCAGTTCAAAAAATGTCCGGCTAACTGTCAACCACCACGAGTGCTTTACATTTAAACTATGCTTAGAAGCTGGGACAGGCAGAGAGGATCATGGGAGATTTGTGTTCCTGCACTGGTGCGTTGGTGGAAAGCTCATCTGCTCGTTTAGAGGGCTGCTTGAATACGAGATGATAGTTGGTTTCAATATCGTGAAAAAATAAATTAAAATAATAAAATCTTAATTTCCTTTTGTTTTAATGTGATCTAATATGTTTTGAGTTGAAGTTTTCTGTTGAATGGGTGAATGAATCACTTTCTTTGAAGATTTTTCCTTTACAGAAGATCTTTTCCACAGTCTGTTTGTATGTTGTGCGTTGCTTTATGAAAACATTGTAATTCACTTGAAATGATTACAATAAAACTGAGGTATTCAGTTACCTTGTAAAAACACAAACTTCTCTTATAACTGAAGCGCATTATGTTCACTTTGCTTGTAGATAGTAACTCTGTTTTTTGTGTTTACACACAAGTTGTTTAGAGTGCAGTTTTTAATGTTACAATGAAACAAAGTTGTGTGTATGCAAGAGGTCCTCTTCACAAAAATAATTGACAAACCACAAAAATAATTTCAAATTAAAAGTAAATTATTTACTAAAAGTAAATTATATTGACTTTTAGGCACATTCATATGATGCGTCAATGATATTAGGATATACATTTTATATGTGTGTGTATAATTTAGGCACATACATGATGTGTTGATATTAGGATGGAGATATAAATGTGTGAGTGAGTGTGTGTGTGTATATATATAAAATACATATATTGATATATATATCTATATATCACACAAATTGTGTATATGCATAGATAGATGGATGGATGGGGGGTGTATACACACACACATACACATAAATATGAGGGTCTATTACTTGAGGGTAATAGATCAGGTCCACTTCACTGGGGTTCTATGACAAAGCAAATCAACAACTATAACTTACAAGAGCAACATGATAACAAATCATCGCGTACGCTTTAACAAAGCGGAAAAACACGAAACCAGCAGAGGGCATCGCGCGAGCTGTGACGCAACGCGCGCACCAGTCAGACTCCACCTGCTATTCATCGGTCCACCCGTGAACCATAATGTGACCATGACACACACAGCCACCTGAAGACGGGAAAACAACAACATTATCCTTCCCCGTGTCATTGCGTGCAGTTATGTCTGAGACGCGCTGCCTCCTCTCGCCATGCCAGATCTTTCGGGGTACCTTCTCCTCGCCGCGGTGCTGATTTTCACCGAGGATGGGTACGTGAGGAGAGCGGAGGGTGGGGTGCTCTCCCACGGCCTCGCCTCGCTGTCCGGGGAGGACAATGCCAGCGACACACAGACCTCCCCGCTGAATGGACGGAGGGATGCGACGGTGCCTCCATCAGGTAACGCGCACACCACCGGGGTTTGTATTCAGCATCATCCGCTTTCCCAGCATCATCACAACGGTCCAAATCACTCCAGCTCCGCCATGAAACGAGCCGTGCTGCGGTTTGCTTAGAAATAATAGGGTTGTTTTCATAATGGGGTGCATGACAACAAAGGACTGTTATGTCATGGGTGTGCTGGTAACCATTGTGTTTGCTGTTGAGGACCTATATGACTTACAATTTATTACATTAATCCGTTATTTGTAACCCTAAGGTGTTTTTATGCGGCGCTTTCTTGCCTGTTTCAGGATAAATTTAGGACAGACATCTGCACTCAGTGCTGCATTATTTACAGGTGAAAAGCTGAAACGGCTGAGCAGCATCGCAGCCCATATCTTGCTTTATATATTTATTATTTTCTATTATTTATTATCTTTTTATTATAGTATACAAATGTATCAATATTTATAGTATATTATTCAAACAGTAACCAACGGTTTATTTTACCTCATAATAGTTGCGCGGTACCTACTTTCAAATTGGCCTGTTTTGTTAAGTGCAAAAAAAACAATAAATATATTGTTATTATAAATGTTTATAGCATTAGAGAATATAACATATATATGGGAATATATAAATCTTTTTTAACATTCAACTGTATTTCATTTGTGCGCTCATTTGGTGCTTTGATCAGTTTTGAGGTCCCTCTGACTGAGCTGTACGTCTGATGGTTGTTGGTCCTTCAAAACTTCAAAGTTACAGAATTTTACCATCGACATGATATCAGATGATCAGTTTGGTTGATTTAAGTTATACTGGTTTTAAATGTGTTGGGAAATCACATCTGAGTTACCTTAATGATGTTAGTTAGAGTAATTACTGATTAATTACTCTATCTGTATTTTGTATTCACAAGAACTTCTGGTAAAGTTTTTAGACTAAAATACAGTTTCTGGCATAACCCGTTCTGATGCACATATACATTTACTATTCATAAATGTATACATGCACATTTATTATTCTCCCGTAACAAGTCTGTGCCATTTTCTCTCTCTCTAGAGTCGCCCCTGACGCTGAATGTTTGGGTGAAGGATGCATGGAGCCAGAAGTTCCTCACAGGAGCTGTGGTGGGCGTGTTTGTGAATGGATCTCAGATTCTCTCCAGCCAGACTCTGGAGAACGGAGAGGTCACGCTTACCATTCCATATCACCTCGGCTTGACCCTCAATCTGGTGGCCAGTATGAAGGGTTATGTGCTCACCCAGCTGCCTTGGACAACCACCAAGATGCCCAGTAAGCCACTCAGCACACAAGAGCTAGAGATTAACCTTCATCACACAAGAGCTAGAGACTAACCTTCATCACACAAGAGCTATAGACTAACCTTCATCACACAAGAGCTAGAGACTAACCTTCATCACACAAGAGCTAGAGACTAACCTTCATCACACAAGAGCTAAAGACTAACCTTCATCACACAAGAGCTAGTGACTAACCTTCATCACACAAGAGCTAGAGACTAGCCTTCATCACACAAGAGCTAGAGACTAACCTTCATCACACAAGAGCTAGAGACTAGCCTTCATCACACAAGAGCTAGAGACTAACCTTCATCACACAAGAGCTAGAGACTAACCTTCATCACACAAGAGCTAGAGACTAACCTTCATCACACAAGAGCTAGAGACTAACCTTCATCACAAGAGCTAGAGACTAACCTTCATCACACAAGAGCTAGAGACTAACCTTCATCAGACAAGAGCTAAAGACTAACCTTCATCAGACAAGAGGAAACTGGCTGCCAGTATGGTTTTTGAATGTGTTTATATTGTTTTCTAGTTTTCTCCGTCATTACGATGTCCCTGCATCCTCAAACACAAGGAAACATCTGGCTCTTTGATGATACTGTGCTGATAACTCGGAAAACATCTGGTATGTCGTATCATATCTTTTAGTCAGTTGTCTGTGGTTTCATCCCAGTACTTTCCCTTTGTACGCTTCTGAAATTGAGATTTTAAAAAGTTCAGTGCCTTCAGTTCTTCTTCAGTTTCTTTTTCCACAGATCTGTCATTCCAACCAAGCATTCAGTTTCCCAAAAGCCTCCTCAGACTGCCTGAGAACAGCACCGTCTCGATGCTGTCAGCCTATCTGACAGCTCCAGCCCTGCCTGCAGAAAAATACTCACGTTTCTTTACTGTAAGCCAGAGCGGTAAGAACCGTACTGCTTAATGTGTTCTTGTAAACGCTGATACGCATCCTTTCATTCAGATGTTAATGATACGTTAATGGGGGGAAATTACAGTAGAGCAGATTTAGTCAATGGAGGTTACAAGTCTATTTACTTAATACAGTATTGATTAGCTGATGTTATTGATTACAGCATGGTATTGATTTGGCAATATCAGGCTGCTTGGTGACCCAGACTGGTAACAATATGTGATGTCACATTGCAGACAAACTATTGATCCCAAACACACACAATTACAGTTGTCTAATACATTGGGTAATTAACCACTTTATTTGTTGTATCACCCATCACAGGTTATAGAAATGTCAAGTTGAGCCCTTTGGTAATGATCAGTGCCCAGTTAGTGTCTAATGGAAATGAGCTGGACATCAAAGGCCCCATTCAGCTGACGGTACCACTTCCCTACCACGCTTACTTACGGCCCTCCGACTCACTTCCTGCATGGACCTTCAACATGACCACAGGTAACAGAATCATTGCAGCACTGACAGGCAAGACTGCAGATTCCAAAGCTGTTTATATCTTATTAGCTTTGCGTCCAGTTCTGGATTTGTAAAATGCACGCAAATGTATGAATAATTACGTAAGTTACTTTTAATACATTGGTCTAACCCAGTATTGGACTATAAAATAACGCTTAAAAGCTTAAAAAATATGAAGAATGCAAAGATTCGGTTGAATTGAATGCACTTTTAAATAAGACTTGTGTCCTTGTGTTATTGTACTGTAGGTATCTGGGTGAATAAAGGTTCGGGTACTGTTCGGTCCGAGAAACATGGGCTGGTTTGGACATATGTAGCACCTCATCTTGGTAACTGGATTGCTGCACCATCACCATCCTCAGGTGAGAATTGGCATCAGACTTCCTTTAAGGAAAGTCTCCACTCTTGGCTGCCACATTTTCAACGCCTCAGGGCAGCTATTTCAGTCATGCAAGATCAAGGCCTATCTACTTGAATGGGGAAGACAGATAAGCAAGTCATGTTAACTGAGCATCAGAAAGCATGTCTTTATCATCACCCATGTCTTATAAATATCTCTGCCTTCTATTCCATTGGCAGCCCTCTAACCAGATTTGTGTTTGCGTAAATCTAGGCTATATGGGGCTTGCAAGCTCACTGGATTTCATTTCCTACCACACGTACCTTCTTGTGGGTATATTGGGAGGAACTCTTGTGATAGTCATTGGATTTTTATCTGTGATTGTATGTCACTGCAGGTAGGAGTTCATTTAACCACATAAACACTGTATCTTATGCATGACTTGCATAAGAGTGTTTTTGTTTAGTGGTAATTCTTGGTTTCCAGAGAACTAAAGGTATTCTCAGGTTTCTCTGACTCTCTGAATACTTTCATTTGGCAGAGATTTAAACCATGAAGCCGGAAGAAGACGATGGAATTCCACCAGACTCACGGTACTGAAGAAAGACCAGACCACTTCCACCAGCTCTGATGAGGCTCAAGAACTTTTCTTCCGTAATGGCGAGCGGTCTTATCCGTTGGCTGGAAGAAGCATCGGGCATGATGCGTCGGACCCCCAACGACATCAGGCCAACTACAACATTTATGTGGAAACTGTTGGTCGGCCAGTGGCCAATCTGTATGAGAACATTGGATCTGGGGGATTAGAAAGCCTCAGAGCCCCAGTGTCAAATCTGTACGTTAATAGTGACGAAGTTGCAAAACTTCGTGAAAAATTGGAACAGAATGTGGAGAATGCTGCTTTCAGTGACAAGTTGTTCCATATCTATAACCAGCCGGTGGCTATTGTACAGGCCCCAGAGCTGTTTAATTCCCAGGGACAGGCTGACCCTTCTGGAAGCAGATCCGCTACATTTCCTCGGAATGGCATGGAGCATGGAGCTCAGACAGAGAGGAACTTAAAAGACAGTTTCACCCAGACGTTGCCCAAAGTCCCGCCGCAGGACAGTGATGAGCCACAGGCCCTGGAAGGAGCCCACGCTATTTCCGCTAACCCAGGCCTATGGGGCCGCTACAGTCATCTCCTGGAATCCGTGTCTGTCCCGGGAACTTTGAATGAGGCAGCTGGAATGGGGCCTTTCCGAGGTGAACTCCAGGGAATATCGGAACAAACCTTGCTAGAGCTCTCCAAGGGCAAGCCCTCCATTCACCCACCCCGCGCCTGGTTTGTGTCTCTGGACGGTAAACCAGCGGCCCAAGTTCGTCACTCCGTAATTGAGCTTCACGGACGGCATCGTCCCGGCAGCAGCAATGACACAAGCTTGGATTCGGGAGTGGACATGAACGAGCTCCAGCAACCTCTGCGGAAAAGCGGGGAGCCCTCGAGCAGCAGCATGGCTAGGATCAGCCGGGATCAGGAGCAGGACTTAAGCAGCAGTGAAATCGGAAGTCCAGAGGACACATCCCTGAGGAACACCCTGGAAGGCAGCAGTGCAGCTATTCCCAACATCCCAGAAGACAGGGACGCAGGAGACACCTCCAGTGAGTCCAGATCCACCCCTCCCCCACGGAGGCTGAGGAAAGTTCGAGACAAGAAGCCAGAGAAGAAGACATCTCGACACGTGAGGGAGGAGAGACCACAAACGAAGCACTAGCAGAATAATCTGTGTGTATCTGTAGCTTTATGGTGTCTGAAAAATGGCTTTGAACAATTTGCCTTATTATAAAAACATCAGGAAAAATAAAATGCCTGTCTTATCCTGCCGTAACTATAAGTCAGTTCTTGTGGCAACTCTAAGTTGGCTGTATTCAACATTTTGTCAGCAGTTTATTTATACAAAATTTCACAGCCTCAGTGTTTCTGTCGACTTATACGACATATTTTAACTATTTGTTGCCCTGTGAGCACAATGCTTGTTAATTGGTTTGGTTTCATTGGAATTGGTTTCTGTCCCTTTGTTCAATTCTACTAATATTTACATGTAATACACAAGAAACTGCCACACAGTGCCATGAACACAATAAAGTGATGGAATTAAATGATAAGAAAACACAGTCATCATATAATTAAGCCACAGTTCAGAAAAACTCCAATGCCCAAGTGTGTTGCACAATTACAGGAGTTTTCTGAGGGAGCGTCTGAGACCTTTTACATTATATGCCATTTATTATCACACTGTACTTATTTAATGTATAACTGCTAGTCACATGTGCATGCCTTCCATTGTAATGCTTTTACCATTTCATGTTTTATGTGTAAGAATGTGGTACGTACAAACATTTAAGATATTTCTGAGGTTATGCTTCAGACCACCAGTCCAGTGATGGAGCACAACTGTGTACAGGTCATGACCTTGGCATTATAAACTGTTTCTTGTGCTAATGTGTTTTCTGTGTAAAATATTTCTTCACAAATTGACATCAGATCATTATCACCTCACGTATTGATCATTTTGGGT
Organism: Botia kubotai; assembly: GCA_036877585.1. Lineage (NCBI taxonomy): Eukaryota > Metazoa > Chordata > Actinopteri > Cypriniformes > Botiidae > Botia > Botia kubotai. The sequence goes on from JAZGTI010010044.1 coordinate 14,818, forward strand.
CTTTTGAGGCATTATTCTTACTTTTTGTTCAACTATCTGTTTATTGATGACAGTTACAACAAGTTATTAGTTTAATATTAGATAATTAGTTGCAAATTAAAATGCATTCGAGGAGACAGTTTGACAGCTGAAGTATGACTGAGAACGAGTGAAGATTCTTTTGTGTCAAATGTTTTTGAGTTCATTTGTTATATTGAAGCGACTATTATTTCATTCATTGTAATATATTTTAATAACTCAAATCACTGGTTTGAACAGCTCATGAGCTATTTCTTGGATGCTTTACGATACAGCTTGTACTCTGCCTTTTTGTGCACATATAATAAAGGTACTAAACCAAATACACTCATGAGTTTTACTTGGCCAGAATTAAAGGACTACAGGAAAGGGTAAAAAGATATAATTATTTTGGTTGTGAATTTTATATGAAATACATTAACATTTAATCCTTTAGCAGATGAAGAGAGCATTTAACCTGTTTTCTAAAAAGCCAATATTAAACGTAGTCCACAAAGCTGTTTACTGGCATAAGGAACAGAGCTGAAGTTTGGAAAAGATGAACAACATGTTAGACAGTGGGATTAGCTATTCAGACAGTCAACAAATCAGGTTTTAAAAACAGCCATTCTGAAACTACAGCTTTATTAGGTGTCATTACCAAACCAGTCAGAATTTAGAATCAGACACAATATATTTATTTTGGTTTTTTATAAGCTCAAAGTTAAATGACAGCTAGTCCTTTTTTTGGATAAGTTCAAGGTTTATCCAACTTTCCAAAAATCGACTTTTCCAAAAAACTTATTCCAGTGCCATCCAAACATACAATTTATCAGTATATTTCCCTGGGATTCGAACCCACAACCTTTGCGCTGCTAACGCTATGCTCTACCAATTCTGCATACTACCACTAGATGGCGCTATAAGCTTCTGTACTCAATAAAGTTATATTTCACTCAATAACATATTTCACTCATTGTTCATATAGGACAACTGGAGCTAAGGCAGTGCTCCCTGTTACATCAGTTTATTATATAAACAAAATGCTGCTTAATAACCCTTGGGTTTCTGGGACACAAGTTAACGATTACAGCACGTTTTTAAGTTCACAGCAGAGGAAGTCTGGTTTCCTAGCCAGTTCTGGATTGCAGTTTAGCGTGCTGACTGTCACAACTGACCAGAATCCAATTTTCCAGAAAGCATCGCAATAATGATCATTTTTGCTTTCTGTCAAAATATTTACCGGCTCTCTGAGACTCACGCCATGTAGCACATAGATAACGACATAAATTCAGATGTCTGAGCATAAAGTGAAAAAAAGCTGTTTTTTAAAATCTCACTCAGATCTATTGTCTTCTAATAACCCTCTGTGAGCCATAACAAACTCCATGTGGCTTGGGGTTTGGCCTCAGTGAGAGTGATGGCTGAATAAGTTCCAGATTTTTCAAGAGCTTTATTGCCTTTGCTGGCCCAGTGTGCCACTTCACTACTGGTTTATATTAGACTCCTGCAGTGGGAGGTCATGATGTGTGCACAGAACATTCAGTCTGTCACTGGTGTGCTGATCCACAGACACCCACATCATCACATGTGTGTTGATATTGTATAAAAGGTTTCGAGCCACTTTACTGTATAATCGCAAACTGTTACAGTGATAAGACAACACATACACAGATACTGAGTAACACAATTGCCATTGCAGTGGAGAAGGCGGGGCGTTTTTTAACCCCGCCCACAATTAAGTCGCTGTCACACTTTTCAAGATTCACATGCAGTTTGCGTTTACACAAACCAGACAAACAAATGGATTGGAGGTCCACATCAACAAAGGGTATCAAAAGCACCTAATGTGCGTGGGCATCAATTATACAGTATCGTTTGATGTTTTTTAACTGTATTAGGAACAGATGTTGTGTAGCTTTTCAGGGGCATTGATAGGGTTTCTGGAACCCCTGGCAAATTTTGTCCCCTTTGGTCAGTTCCTTGGTGAGGGGGGGTTGTCTTATTCGTGATCACGTTCCAGTTACCTTGTCTGGTTCTGCTGGGCGCCCCAGTATGACCACAGCCCTAAGAATCATCCTAATCCAACCCCATCACGGCACCCTTGCCCCTTTTGCTCTGTAAACTCTGATTCGCTGATACGTGATTGTGCTTCAGAATGTCACACTGCTGTCCAATCACACTGTTGAATCCACCCGTACGTAAAGTGGATCGTAATGGATTACATCATCAAAACATCTGTTGACCCATTGCATGCTTCATAATTCTCCTATCACTTCAGGCATTTCAGTGCGACAACGCCTGTTTTTATTGCCCGTGTGCGTTAGATTCTCATCCACCTCACTCACTGTACCCTGTCTGCCTTCATCCGTCCACTGGCTTCATATGTTTGCACTTAAATGACATGAATTTATTATAAAGAAAATTACATTTGACGTGAGAAGCTTAAATCTGCGCGTGCCAGGGAAAGAGAGACGCCAACAGCTGGTATTTGTGCTGTAAATACCCAATGGCCACAGGATTGAATGTTTTTGACATGTGTTGAAGGATCTGCTTTGATCTTTCCGTTGCTATAAGCCGCCTGCAAACTGGCTGTTCTATCTGAGTCAGTCAGAGGAATTAGCCCCAGCTGGTCTGACAACTGTATCGAAATATGACACCTCACATCTGGGGACCAGAGCAGCCTAAATGGGTCAGTCTTTAAACTAATCAAACTAACTACAGTATCTAAACATGATTTATATACTGGAAACACACAGGCACCCCTTTAGCAAGATACTCCACTGTAGTCTGAACTAGAACTAAGTGTAAACTAGCCTTTGATATGATTAATTTAGAGATTGATGGTTCCTAAAGAACATGGAACACTTGAGATTATAATTGTTGTGAAGTTTCATCATTATCATCCCTGAGGTAAACAGTGTTGACATCACACTGATTTCTCTGAAAGGCCAAACATTGAATGATGAACGTCCCCAGTTGGTTTCACCAAGCACATTGTCAATATGCGGTTAGATGACTTGTTTAACTACGAGCGTCTGTCTCACTGGGAAATGAGAAATATATTTAAGTGAGTTATATCTGAACGCTTTTTAGATCTTATTGGGCCACAATAAACAAAAAAGGGTTTCAGAGCAATGGCTCTGATCAATGTGGACAGTGTGCACGTTCGACAAAGACATTTAACTGGCTGATTGTATCCAGTAAGCTTTTAGTTTGGAACTTCAGAGCAGAGCTGTCTTTAACTAAGAGTATCTTTGGCTCTGTCACTTTTGTAAT
>JAZGTI010010045.1:0-18092 GCA_036877585.1 Botia kubotai
AGGGCCCGGGCCCCTGGAGCCCTGCACTGCTCCAATAATCCACTTTTTATTGCACTCTCCTGGGAGGAAACACTAGCCTGCTGAGGCTGGGATGGCAAAACAAAGTTGCTGAAGTTGTGACTTTGTGATGGCTGGGAGGATCCAGAAGAGGTCCAGTGACCAGAGGGACGGCAGAAGGATCACGACCCAGTGGGAAAGACCTGTCTTCAGGCTGGGAAGGTCATCGGAACAGGGTCTGGCGTGGATCCAGACAGATAAAAGTCTCTGAGCATAAGCACTGACCCTGCGTCCTCTCTTGTGAGTGCTCGCTTACTCGCCAAGTTTGAGATGGAAGGAGAGAGCAAACCATCTGTCAGTCGGGTCAAACGCTGCTGTGGTAGACATCTCACCATTTGTCTCACTTTGCTGTATCCACATTTTCAGTGACTGCCAGTAAATGCTGAAAGTGAAATTCGGAGGAGCAAAAGTAAATGAGTATGTGTTTAATTCACCCAGAAATACTGGATTACATAAATTCTAGCAAAATGTATTTTCAGCAGGCCTGTGCTTAAATACAGATGGAGTCATGAAATCATGTAAGAATCAGTTAACATCATGGAAACTTTCATAAATGTCAATGATACAAATTGCATAATTCATATAATGTGTATAAATTTATAAACATTTTAATTGTATAATCAAACACATTTTTCAAACAAAATATCCTGTAGCTAAAATGTCATTCATTCATTTTAGCTCATTATGACTGCGTGTAATTTCAGTTAACATTTCTGATCAAAATGTGCATAATGAGAAAATTATGTAAAACCAAATTTGCAAACATTTTGAAATAAGGTACAAACAACATTAAACTGAAGTAATTTCAAAGTGCAAAATATTTATTTAACAAAATACAACATTTGAAAAGCTTGAGGATAAAAGCAGGCATACTGAAGTATTAGCTTCTTTATTGAAGTAACATTCAAACAGCTCTTATGCGCATGAATTAGATGCAAATGAAGCTACATTCTGCTCCCACAATGAAAGTGAATACAATTCCATTTCTGTGCGAAATTCGAGCCTCACATTTCATAGTCCTTTTCAGAGTTTTAATCTGGGCTTCTGTGTTTCCATCACCTCTGTGTACTACGGAATTGATTTTTGCCTTTTGCAGGTATTACTTCACTATTTTCTACCTCAAATGGTTTCAGCATTTAGAGCGTCTGAATATAAATCCTCCCCAGAATGGTGATGAAAATAAGGCTTGTGGGTTCCTCTCATTCTCTGGGCTGAGGAACATTACATTTGAGAACAAGCAGCCTGTGGCACACCGCCTGTGCAATATCAGCTCTCCAGAGAAACCTGACATTTGCTCTAGAATGTGCCATTGTCCATTTCTTGTCTATTTTTCACATTTGGCCAAATTACAAATTTTGACTATTCAGCTGGGCAGTTCTGTTTGTGTTTCTGTGAAACATGGCCACATTCTGAAGACTGTGATAACAAAACTAATATCTCATCACCTCAAGGCATCTAGCAACTGTGCACGGGACTGGCTGTGGGCTGGCTTTGCATCCCAGTTCCTGCAAAGAACAATCACCATGTGTGGATACATCGCCTCCCACTGACCCCCGCCGGCCGCTAATTGCTTTGTGATTAAGATGGTACACAGTAAAACTGAGCTACACAGAAGTGGCAAGTAAAGGAAGAGTTGTGATAATGATTCTTCATCCCCTTAAGACTAGAGGGAGTTTAGTGTTTAATGAAGCTTGGGCTACTGTGTGCGCTACATGAGAGAGAGAGAGGAATTATGGGATGGCAGACACTGCCGTGTTGGGGTCTCTGCTGCACCCATTAGGCTGATATCTATGTGGTGCGTAGCTGTGTTTGTCGAATGTGTGTGTGTGGAACAGTGAGGAGGGAGTTGAGACAGATAGAATGAGAATTTAGCAAAGACTGAAAATCTTAGTAAAGATCTGCCGTTAAAATCAGGATGATGTAAAGCAGTGAGCTCAGACTGTGTTTGTGAGGAGAAAGTAGTTTGACTGGGATTTAGACAAAGGAGCAGGGATTTTTCTATTGATTCATTTCTACCTTTTCACCTTGTTGACAGAGCACAAAGATAGTGTACAGAATTGTTAAATGTAAATTGGACTTTTAACCTTCAAATCCTAAGACCTCAGAAAACTCTTTTACAGCAGTGAAATAAAGAGCAGTTAACAGTGGATAAATGGACTATTTAAACAGACTATTTAAACTATTTATTTCTACTGTTTTTAGTAATATTTACATCTGTCGGTCTGTGTTTCTGAAAGATGGGTTTAAATATTTTATTTTTTTCAAATCAATAGCCAAAAACGTACACCAGTGGTTAGAGGATTGAAGTCCTCAATTTTTCAATTTTTTCAACACGCAGTAAAACACAAGTTACCCTTTGAAAAGGCATGTTTCGTACCTTTATATTGCACTTCATTTTAAAATTGTGGTCAGTGTTTGTATGAAATGCAAGCCACCTTGAAGCTTTGGGAAATATTTTTTCAGAGCACACAGTGTCGAGGGAAAACACACTGACAGGGGCAGCCTTCATTTCTGACTCTGTTTCCTCTGTTTCTCCTCCCTCTGTAGTGTGCAGTAGTGAATACACCCTGACATTTAGATACACAAATACACACTCTGAACTTGATTAAAAGTGGGTATTGCTTGTTTTGCTTTTAGCCTGAGAGGAAGTATTCTGCAAACGTTACCCTGTAAATATTTGTAAACATGAAATACAAATCGACCCTATTTATTAATGTATGTTCCTAGTCTTCTTGTGAATGTTTCATTGGTGCACATTATTTCTAATTAAATTCTTGCTCTGCCTGTGAAATGATTCTTTTCCATAACATCATTACCAATGTTAGCCAATCACATTTAGGTTCCATTCTGGAATGCAACTTTTTATCATCTAATCAATACCTAAGGTTTTACTCATAAATATGTCTCATTATTAAGTAAAATGGGTTGCAGGAATTAATGTGTTTTTTAAAAATTCAATGCAATACAGCAGGTAACGTGTAAACTGTAGAAGTGTAAACTGCCACAATGATAATCAGTTATTAAAATTGCTTAAATTTAATTTTGGTGTGTTTCAAACACTTTCTTTTCTTGTGTGTGTGTTTGTGTGTTCTCTGCAGCTTCTATTGTGATTGGGAAGTGGTGGTGTGAGATGGAGCCATGTTTGGAGGGGGAGGAGTGTAAGACACTACCTGATAACTCGGGCTGGATGTGTTCCTCCGGGAACAAGATCAAGACCACGAGGGTGAGGGCTCAGAACACAATGAACATCATATTCTGTTTGATTTTTAAAAAGAATAGTGAAACAATGAATCAAATGTAAATTTAGCCTTTTGAAAAAATCTATAAAGAAAATCTATAAAGGTTTTTATGAAGCTTAATTGGCTGTATGACTCTGTGATGGGAGAGACGGTTTTATAGGGATTAAAACAGCGTGTAAATCTGGACCTTACTAACCTGTTTATCCCTTATGATGTGAATGGAAGCTTTATACTAATGCAGATTTATGAGGAGGAGTACTAACAGAACAAAACTAACAAACAGATTGTAAATGTCAAGCCTGAGTCACACAAATGTGAAAACCCAGCTAACGTCATGTTTTGCGATTTACTGCTTTCTGCATAAAATCATCCTACGTAACAAAGAACTTTCTGTGAAAATATAAACTTGATATCTTTAATATTGACTCAGTAAGGCCATTTCAAAGACTGAAATGATAGTGAAATTATCAATGGAAATAAACTTTGATGCTCCTAATCTCATAATTCGATGGATTTCACAGACAAGGTCACAAATGAAGGGGAACCGTTAAAAAAAAATAAAAAAGTACGTACACAAGAAAGTCGACAAATCTGATAAGTGTCACATGACAATAGGGTCATCATTTGGGAGGCCAACCAGTAACATTATCTCAGGCCCTGTAATAATGTGGAACAACAACATCCTTTATGGTATAGCCTATTAATAGTATAAGTATAGCCTCCCTAGAAGAGGGAGACCCCATTTTTTGGAGTGACTGCTTTTGTAACAGTGAATACAACTAGATGTGTATGGGAGAGAATGTAGCATTGGAGGGGCTTTGATCCCTTCTTGGCATCTTTACATTTACCTCCCGTGTTTAAACAATCTCAAGCCCTGCTTAAGGGAATCCGATGGTGGCGGGATGATTTTCGAGATTTTCTAAGGTAAGATCATGCATACAGCTCAAATGAACTAAAAAAGCATCTTGTGCTTTGTAAGTGTAAAAACAATTAAATAGAGTTAACATACCCTGTAGCCACTAATGTCAAGCTAAACTCTTAATGAAATTAATTAAAGGAAACAATAGTTCCCTCTTTTGAAAGGTCATAGGAAAAGCATCAAACCTCTTTTCTACCAACAGAGTGCTGGTGCTCAATCTAGAACCACACCACGCATTTCCATCAAGCGATTCTGGACTGGAAAAAACTGCAGCTCTTAAAGTAGATACTGTTAATGTCAGGACAGGGGTTAAAACAATAGCTGCACCATATATGCCTTTCAAAAACAACAACTCAATCTGGCAAAACTGACTCAATATTCAATTTTAAACTGACCGTTGCACCAAAAGTCGCTCTTGAATGCATAAAGGTACTACATCAATTTACCACCGATATTAAAATATGTTCTTAACACTAAGATATGTAAATAAAAACCGTAACGCCTCAGCATTGTGGCAGTAGTAAAATAATCAGTTACTGTATGTCATTGTTTATCTCTTAAATCATTTTTAACTGGTTCAAACCAGTTTTTTTTTCCACTTTAATTTTTTATTGCATTTTTAGTACGTCACAACTGTTTACAATCAAATGCAATTTTCCAAATAGAAGAAAGGTTCAAACCAGTTTTGAGAGAGTTTGAACATCACAAAGCCAAACACAAGCTTCAGCAAAAGAACCAGTATTGGTTTGGTGGAAAAGGGGTTTTAGAGTACAGGTAAATGGAAAGAAAACTTACATCTGATGATAAATTTCTTTCTCTCATATCTTCCTTCCCAGAATACCCAGCCATATTCAACTTTTTAAGCTCTGAGGGCCACAGAGGCTCAGCAGACGCTCAGCGGCATCCTTCTACTCATCAAGGTTGGCGTTCCATTTCTTCTTGAACATCTTGAGCCGTACGATTAGGCTCGCACAATTTAATCACTGCTCATCAACATCATTACACTCCCAAACATAATTATTGCTGAGTCTGTGTTTGTGAGCGTGTTTATATGCTGTGCGTGATTAAGAAGCCACAAATATATTCCTCCTCTAGTGTCTTTTCTCCTGTCAGCGTAATTTATAAACACGCTCACACACACAAACATAATGAAAAATGTGAACTCGGCAGTCGGAGCGGTAATTACCGAATACGGACCAATGTGGTTAGGAAGTAACAGATGCACAAGCAAACCGTCTTTGTTGTGTTGCACACTCCAAAACATACTGTGCCATTGTACTAATGCAGCATAATTGCGGGCACACAAATACGCAGCCACACGCATCCAGGGACAGACTCAAATTAATGAGTGCACTAACACACACAGACACAGAGAGGAAGACTCAGGCATGATCATGTAGTCGGTAATAAGTGTATAACGCTGGAATTTGTGTTTTTTCAGTTATTTGCTTACACTGTTTTGTAAGCTTCTGGGCATGGAAAGGATTTGATTACTGTGTGTTTGTGGGTTCCCCAACATTATCCTATTATCCTATTACGCTTGAGTTGTGCAGGGTGCGTTTGTGCATGTGGGTATATATATATATATATATATGAAACCAGCATAGGTATGTATTTCCGGTTGGTGTAACTGTAACCTCACAACTTGGGTCTGCCCCTCTTGAGATTAAGTAAATCCTGCACAGGCTTTCTATAGAATTTGTTGACCACCTGACTGGTTTCAAATCTGTCACCCTCCACCGCCCAACCAAACGCCTTCCTTGATGTTTAAGGCAATCCACCCCATGTTAATCTATGATCATAGCAAAGTGCTCCACTCGCAGTATTTTTTGGTCTAAAAACCCTGTGAACAGTTTTTTACTTTAATTAAAGCACTCGCAGGCTTACAAACACTGCTACAGCGTCCGTTCCTTTAAATCCTTCTTTCAAATTGGCATGTAAGTAAGAGCGAGCCAAAGCGTGTGCCTGACACCTTTGTTTCTTCTCTTGTTTTCTTTATGTTTTACAGAGAGGGACCCCTCCTTGCCTGTAGCTCCAGACAAGGCAGGCCTCTTTTGAGGAAGGCACACAATGCAAGAGGCTAAGAGAGACCCCACCCTCCTCCTGCATAGACCTTCTTTAACCTGTTCCTAATGGCTATATCGTTCAGTTCCTCTATATACATTCAAAAATACATAAAAAAGAAGACAAGGCGTACAGCTTTCCCCCATATATATATATATATATATATATATATATATACTTTTGTCTGCCTTATGTGAGAGAGATGAACTGAGGTCTCATTCACTAATCACTCATCGATTAATCATCAATCAATCATCTTTGTGTGCAACATTCACACAATTTTTAGTGAATGAGACCCACTAAGAGCCTTCAAATCTATATATATTACAACTAAGTGGTTCTATCATGAAACGGAGGATTTTTTTACTCAAAGAAAATCTGCTTTTTGTATTATACTTAAATCCTGTTATCAGCATTCTGGAATCGGCATGTTCCCCACACCAAATAAACTCTGTCATGGAAACAGGGCGTTCAGTCCTCCGAATGTTTTGTGAAATTTAATGACTTGCTGTATCCCTCGAGTCACATTTAGTCGGCGGTTATGAAAGACATGTTCTTAACAGAAGGTTTTTTACCAAATACTGTACTGTGTACGAAAAACTATTTGGGTAGCTTTTCAGAGCAAAGGTAATACGCCAAGTGTTGAACACAGTATCTCAATTAAATGTGTTAAAATGACAGGATTATCAAGTCACTTCCCAAGGGTCCTGTTGAACCTGGAGCCTTGACTGTATCTGTGTCTCTTTGCCGCTGTCAATGTCACATTAAATTAATTCTAACACGTTCATGCTGTCTGGAGTCTTGCTGTATGTTTTCCTCATTTAAAAGTCTCATTCAACAACTGCACAATCTAACCCAGGTTACTAAACCAGATTACTTTTTTAATGCATGGGGCAATTGTGTTGCAAAACAAATTTAAATGTCATTTGTGAAAGTGAATGCAAATGAAGGCACATGATCATTATTTCTGATAAATGTGGATCCAGGTAATCACTGAAGCAATAGGGACAGCAGAGAGCACCTGAACAAGAGTGGAGAGCTATATAACAACCTTTGCATAGTGCCTCGATCCATTGCAAAAAAAACTGCATAAGGAGAGACAGAGCCATGCGTATTGGCAGACAGCTGCAGACAAATTGCCCCAGGGTCACTATACTACTTTCTGTGCAATGTGTGCCATTTGGAAAATGCGACATTGCATGCACAGCATGTGAAAATTGTATTTGAAAAGGAAAGACAAGGAATGGTAAACTTAGGACAAACCAAATGCTTAACATAGACAGTGAGTCCACAAAGATGACAAAATAATGGATTTCTGGGACGTAGCTGTCAGCCAATGTTTATATGCTGTCAGTGAACATGAAATAGGGATTTGAGTCCAGCAAAACAGATTATTTAAAACAAACGAAGAGATTTATTGCATTTATTGTCGAGAAAGCATCTGTCTTTCCTTTGTCTCGTGATAATTTTGGTGGAACGCCGTAGAAGTGCAGTTCATTATTGAGGGTGGTCATGCGGTGTCTGTTGTGATGTCATTGGCTAGCTGAGTGATGCCCGAGTTCTTTATGGAAGCCATCAGAGCTCAAATGATTGGCATGAACTGGTTTCTCTCCAGGGAATCCAACGTGATGGACAGTTCCTCTGCCTCTACCAGGCCGTGTCTATAATGATGAGAGCACGTGGGGCGTAACTCTGCCGCATGATAGCTGCCTGTCTGCTGGGTTACGAGGGGCCCCAAGGGGTGCTTCTAATTTTTGTCCCCGTCTCTCTCCTGTTCTTTCTCTCTCTCTGTCTGTCTAGGTCTCTCTCTCAATCTGAAGCTCAAACCTGGCTTCCCTCCTCCACACCTAGTTTGGGAAATGTCAGCATATGCTTTGTGCTGAGGGCAAAGCCACAGGCTTGAGCTTTTAATTAGCTTCATTGTGCTCGTAACATCACAATCTGATAACAACACTACACCAAATGTGTAGTTCCGATAACAACACTACACCACAGTTTTACCTAGCTCTCAGATTAGATAGACAGATAATGGACGGATGGATGAATGAATGAATAAATGGATGAGTAAACAGGTTGATGAGTAATCAGCAGCTGTATCTTAATTTAGGTGAAGTGCCTGAGATTGATATGAAACATTGTATGAGGACAACTTGATGTTTGCTCAGTGACAAGCTTTTTGGGAAGCACATCAAAAGACGATTTGCACTGACATAAGTTGGCTAATCGTTGACGACTGCGGCTGTTACCGTGCATTTGCTTCGGTCTGAGCGGGGAGAGGACGGATCGTTAATAACATTCTGAGTAAAGCACAATGTAGCATTGAGAGCAAGACACACTCACCAAGCGAACTAAATAGGGGTCCCTGAACTCACAGAGAGGGAGAAAGAGGGATGGAGACAGAGAGGAAGAATCTTATTTCCCTCTTGGCAATGCTACTGAGGTCTTTTCACTGCAGTGTAAGCAGGGAAGATGCAGAGATGTATTTGGCTAGCTTGCAGATGTGCAAGAATCCACAGAAACTGATTTAGAGATTTACACACTCGCAACTCATTTTACAGCACGGTACAAGTTGGATATCATTCCTACTTTCTACTAGTATAAATACTCTATAGTAAACAAAAAAGTCATCCACACATAAACAATGACTTCACAAATCAAAGAAATGCTTTATTGCTTTGAAAATATAACATTCAGTAATTCCCTCTGGGAATCGTTCTTCACAATAATTTTCACCTTTGTTCTAAACCTGCATGTGTTTTTCCCCTCCCCCCCTTTTCTCTGTTTTTTTAGATTCATCCCCGGACCTAACAAAGAGCTCCTTCACAGGCAGTGAATGTGGATTCTCTGTCAGAATGGAAGAAACCATTACATCAGAGGGGTGTTGGACTGGATTACCTGTGACTAAACAATAATGAAGGACATTTCTTGGGGATAAAGACGAGATTTGCTTATTCTGTGCCAAGGAATATAAAATACACATATATATAAATAAAGCAGTCTAATCTGTGTTTTTGATCAATGAGCCCAGCGCTGTGGACTCCAACAGGCGTGTCCAATTCTCTCAATCGTCTGCTTTTCTCTTGACCAAAATCAGACAGCTTAGTGGGGCCGTTTACCGGATTTAAAATTATATTTGAAGACTTTACCACACCTTAGGTAAACTGGACAATCCCAGCATAAGCTGTGAACGACTGTTTGGTGGATCTTGGATGATAAGCAGCGGTCTGAGAAAATGAGAAGGAAATCAATAGGAGATATCTTCATTCCTCCATCATTTTGTCTTTGCCGTCAACGCAGCGTTGGTAATAGACTTGGAGCTTGTAAAAGCCCTGCTATTTTCTCCATTTCTTTGTTTACTGCTCATCGCTAGAGTACTCCATTCATCTGGAACCCCCCACCCCAGGTCAAAGGTCACCTCACTGTCTACATACGCTTCAGCCAGATATCTTTTTTGTCAGCATGCTAAATGTATTTTGTGGAAGCTTTGTTTTGAAAGTAACTGTATATATTTCTGTATATATACATATAGATGCATATTAAAAGATGTCATATGAAGACCAACATACCCTTAAAACCTGTTCAATGGGTTTAAGTGTAATTCTTGACTGTATTCATGGTTTTGGTTATGGTTTTGGAAGTACAATTAATCACCAGTTTAAGGCTGTCTATGGAAATACGTATCCTCTCGTTATAATGGACATTCTGCTGTATTTTCCTGAAATGAGAGTGTAAGAATTGTTCCACTGGGTACATGATGGAATAAACAAGATGTATGTTTGATGGACACTGGTTAAACAAATAAGGCCACAGTGGTTTTACAGGAACACAGATTGCCATTCATTACCTATAGGCAGTTTAACTTCCGTTCATGTTCCAATCTGTTCCATGCTGTTCTGAGAATAGATAGTGATCACCATGCTTGTGTAGGCTTCATAAATACAACACAATAGAAGACGTTCAGCTTGTTAAAGATATACATGACAAAACACTGGTTCTGTGTCATTGGACCAAGACATGATTCAGTTCAGATAAAGGAAGCTCTTACCACATAATTCTCCTTAATATTTTAGTTTTGTAGGATCGATGTTATAGGGCAGCCAAGTTGTCATTTTTAAGCAAAAACATTAACCACATCTCGATAATGCTTAGCAGCTTGTACGTTACAATTATGTACTGCACCTCTGCATTAATTCAGAGGGAAATGATCATGCGTTGAGCTGGGTAATTGTCATTAAGTGTTTTTGCTCTGCTGCGTAATGTGTTTTTCAAGGTGAAAGGGATTATGGGAAGTAATGGGCTTCATTTCTCTGTACTGGAATCAGTTTAGACATGCAACTGCAGTAGCCCTGGTCCCTTATAGATTAACATGCAGCCTTATCAGAAGCAAATCAATATTAAAAAGGTTTTCTATACACACTGTCTACCTTTGATTTATCTGTCAGCAATGCTGTTCTATGTTGATTTGCATGTTTTGTTATAAAGCTACACTGTGATGTTGACATTTTTGTCATGTCTGCATCGCTAGAAGTTTCATAGTAAACAAATCACTTTAGTTACCCACTCTGAGGGTCTTTGAAGTGGAAAACACGGATGGGAAAAACGGAACATATTCTCAGGTAAGACCTTCTAAAGGCCCTTTTGACTCACAACACAGCTGTAACCCACCCCTCACATGCTGCCTTGACCTCCAAGAGGTTGCAGATGGCATCATGGAACGACAGGAATACAAGGTTGAATACAACTAGTGAGACAGCAGGAGGTGTACACAGTAAACAGAAAAAAACATATTTTAGCTCAGAACAAAAAATAAATTCTGACTATTATTGTAATACACTGCAGAAACAAAAAGGTACTCATTGACAAAATTTCTTGTTGCCATATACTCTAAAAAGACACAAAATCATGTAAAAGATTATGTAAGGACCTGTCATTGCGAAGAACATAACATTTACGGTCAAATAATGACACATTAAATATGTATAATTTAATGAAACTATTAAGCTGTTCTGGTAGAGTGCTTACAGCCCACTAATTAAACAGAGATTATATTTTGTAGGGTTTAAGGCGCATTAGAAAAGATAATAAATGTTTCTTATGCTTGGTTTATTAATAAATGCGCTAAAGATACACAAAAAATGTACGAATTTGCCCTAATGTGTCTAAAGAATAAATAAATGAAAGGGAGAATACAGTCACTACTACAGCAAAATAGCCTACAGGAGAATACATGCATACTGTATATCAGTATACAGACATCTTTGAATTATACAATTCCCTCTGGCACACTGCATTTATCAACATTGCCCGTTTGGTTAACTTATTCAATTAGAATACAGATTTTCCATTCCACGCCAAGAATATTCCCATCTGACTCACATAATGAATCTTCCGGGCTGCCATATTTGTTCAGGTTTGTTTTCTCTTTTCAACAAGTACCATATTGTTAATCATCCAATGAAAAAATCTGTTCCATTTTGTTTCAAGTCATTTTTTTTATAAGTGAAGTCACAGAGGGTCCAAGATTGACAGCTACATCGATCTCCCAGCAGTTTTCCCAGAATGCTAGGCAGAGAATTGCAAACAGAAAGCCGTGTTTTCTCTTCTTCAACGAGGCGTTTCCTCATTTTGTTGTTGTTTTTCTATCTAAAAGGATACAGAGCAGCTCAGAGCCTCAGCGTGCGCTTGGCATGTTATAGCAACCGGGGTTCCAGCGGCAGACTTTTTAACAAAATGCCACGCCTGAGACAGAACGGTGAGTTTATCCCAAAAAAAGTATGTAAATTGAGGGATTTTTCACTGTGTATTAAAGATTTTAATGTGAATGGGTTGTAAAAGGAGCTTTGGGGTGGATGCTTAAGAAAGAGGTTGAAATTCTCTTGTATGCATCTGTTTCCTGGTGCCTTGCTGTGGAGAGAGCGCTGATTCATTTGAGAGGGAGAGCTGTCTTTGTATAGCTAACCGGATGCCTTTACCACCCCTGACATCTTTATTTTGCTGAGTAAACTTTAGATAAAATCTTAGTTGCATGCAAAACAGACTTTGTCATATTAATGATCCAAATGCACATTATTTAACAAAAATGTGATGTGATAGCTTGCTATATATTATAATATTATAATACATATAATTAATAATTAATTAATTAATAATGATTTAATTTATATTAAAATATTTTTAAATTATGGGAAAAGAAAGCATCACTACGACCTCTGAAAGTGAACAGACATGTCATCTACTGTACATTGACCTAAAACTTAGAACACTAAAACCATTATTACAAACCATTGCAATATGCAAATTGCGATATGCACATCTGCAGTATTTTGATTAATATGTTGCGCAGTCTTAATATTAAATATTACTAGCATACTAAAATGCTGTGCTATGATGTCACAATCTGACAAAAAGGTGCCAGGTTTTAACAGTCACATGATTAAAGTTTATGACTTTCAAAAGCTGTGCTCCTAATAACTCATCTCCTCTGGTTTATTCTCCCACCCGTGTTCCCTCAAAACAAACGAAATTTGAAATTCACAGGCATGAGACAGACCAAACTGAGAAATCCATCATCTTCTCGCTGAGTGGGTCCGTGTTACACATGACAACTCCTGTCTCTTGTGGGACACACAGAAGATTGCTGTTGCCGTCTCTTGCTAGATTTCAACTTTCCTCCATCCTGTTAAGCCCAGAGGTCCACAGGTTTCACAGATAATCGGTGATGTCATTTGAAAGATCTGAAATTGTACAACATTTATCAGATATGGTTAACGTGACCCTCTGGTCAGCTGTTTAAGTATCGACTTGCAACTGTCCAGTCATAACACCTATATATATATATATATATATATATATATATAAAATGAGTGTTAATATTTATGTGCTTCATTACCACCTAACAAATTCATCAAGCTGTAAAAGATCCATTGATAAACTTCTTGTCCTCAATATTGCTTGCTAAGCTTTCTAAGGCTAAATGCTTTCTAAATAAGATTTGTTACGATGTTTACTCTGTCCCTTGTGTGCGTTAATTTTTTTGCCAAATCTGACAGCTTTGATGGCTATTGATAATTTCAGTATTATACTCTTAAGCTTAGATCACATTTACCATGTTTAAATCCGTTTCACGTCAAAATCATCATGCAAAATGTTCATTGTCCCTACAAATAAACAAACACTGAGGTTTGAAATATAAGAAACAATAAACACTGTAATGTTGCTTATTGTTTCGACATGTTAAATACATTTGCACAGAGAGTATTGAAGTATTTTTAATCAAAGGCTCTACCATCGGGAAAACTTGAATGGATTCCATTACAATATTCTTTTCATGTTACTTCATAACGTATCTTTGTTCATCCATCATTTATTCTCTTTCTCTCTAGAACCTACATCAAATCGCTTGATGTTTCTCCTTGTAAAAGATGTTTTTATTTTTCCTCCTACACTTCACAGGTTTAACACAAAAAACTCTTTCTCGTTTTCATTCTGCCTATTTATTCATTCACTTATTTATTTGACATTGCATAAACATTTATATTATTATTATTTTATTATTTTATTATTTATTTTATATATATTATTCATGTAAAGAACAAACATGTAATATTTTATATGAAACCTCAACAGCATAAAACCAAATGCCAAGCAGACAGCAAAAAGATTTTTGCGTTTCCAAGTTAACGTTAAAAAAGTTGAAACAGGCTACTAGATATCAAACTGCTAGCACAAATGGAAAAAAATAGTGTTTTCCAGACGGACGTGCAGGTTTGTAGCAGGTGCTGAACAAACAAATAAGCCATAAACTTCAATTTCTTTAGCGTCTGTCATCTTTAATGCAGACTACAAGCTGAATGTGAATCAGCAAATTTCCTTATTTTACCAGTATGAAAGCAATGAAAATGTCCAAACCCTGCTCAAGCTGCCTTTACATCAAGTGTGGCTGTCATCACACAATCTACACTGCAAGATCAATAAAATTCAGGTTAACACTGACTGTACTGCTGGCTCATCAGATTCACTCTTGACAGAGGGCCAAACACTTTTATTGGCCCTTCCTAACACTCACTTTATTCAGCTGTTCAACCCAAAGGTAGAAAATGTTTGTGCTCTAGGCAAAGGCAATTGATTCCCATTCAAAGAGGAGAAGCATTCTCTTAAACTGCTCTGTAGAGACTGACCCATCTCAACTCTGAGTTTGCTGTGGTCAGGTTGTTCTTATTTGCTCTTATGAATAAGAAAAACTTGCCACAACAGCAAACTTATACATTTTCTGCTATAAATGTATTAATTATGATGTTAATTCTGAATGTTTTTCTGTTATAGTTGTGAATGTGAGTGATTATCAAAGTGAACGTTCTAGTGTTGGCACAATAGTCTTAACAGGAAAGTTAATTCCTCTAGGGTCACTGCTGGATCAAGGATGTTCCTTTAATCATAACTACAGTATATGGTACAATGTATTTCTAAACTTAGCTTTAGGCTGTTTTGAAGGACACACACACCCTGGAGAAACAAATCAGGGTCAGTTACTGGAATATGCACATTATATTTAAAAATTCTTCTTTGGTCTCTTTTTGTTCTGAAGTGAGTCTACTGAATCTACTGAATCTACTGAAGTGAGTCCACTTTTGTTTTATATAACAGATTTTTGGGTCAGATAGTCAATATGCAAAAACAATGTTTAATTGTTATTTTGTTTCTACTTTTCATACAATAATTAATTATTACACAGCAGGCATAAAAGCATGATGTTGCTAATGTATAATACTATGATTATAAATTGTCATCATAGTCAATTTATGTTTAAGTTTTTATGCAAACATTTTTTATAATTTTGTATCTTTTTTATTGACTGCTTTGCTGACTTTTTGTTTTAAGACAGCAATAAATATATCAAAAACAGTAGTAGCAGTGACACAAATACATTTTATTTTAATTATGTTTATTTAAAACTGCAATCTATACGTTTTTTGCATAAAATCAGGTATTGAGCAGGTACATGACAAATCAATGTCAATTACAATATCCTTACCTTTCCCCAATTCTCATTGGTAAGTTTATAATAATGATTTATAATTTGAGCTGCCAAGTCCAATTTCCATGCAAATGTCACCAAATGTTTAGCTTCATTTTAAGTCAACATACATAACGACAATATGTAAAGTAACCTGCAATTTTATGTTTTAACAGAGATGGTGGTAGATAGGTGAAAGTTACAGATTGCAGCTTTAAAGAAAATCAACACTAAAATTGTACTAATCTACGTTCTCTCAATGTTTGTCTTTGTACTGCACATTGAAGTTCAATAGCCGCTACACCATGTCCAAAACTAAATCAATGTCCCATGTCTATCTATCACGTTCCCTCAGCACCTTGTGCTTTAAAACATTAATCCAATTCATCACCTCTAATCTCCTTTTTGTGCCCGTCTTTACTATGCGCAAACAGTTTGTGTAGCGAACTTGAAAGTGCAAGAGTCAAAGAAAGCTATAATTAACGAGGACGACTGCGACACCTAGTAAGAGATCTAATTAAGAAAATGAATAAGGTGTCAGCCCCCTTTCAAAGACTGTTCGACAGGAAGATTAATCGCTCGCTGGGCTAATTTGATTTGTGACAACGAACAGGATGACCTGGTGAGTTGTTTTAAAAGATCTCATTCCTGTGAGCATATGACATTAATAAAACATGACTATGGTTACAGGGGAGGGAAAGACCCTCCTCAGGGTTTAAAGCCCAAACGGATCATCTTTTCTAGCCATTTAAAGAAGGATAAATTCTCTAAGGGCACCAGGAAATCTGTATGTGACCAACTAAATCTCAGGGCTAACTCAGATAGTCTTCTTATGTCAAAATACCTAGAGGAATTAACTAGTCCAAATTGTGATCTAGCTTCACTTTCATATTGTTTACTGTATTTTCATACTGCATACTGTATTTTTATAGGTGGGTTTATATATATATATATATATATATATATATATATATACTGTATATATAGAGAGATAGAGAGAGAGATTCTTTAAGTTTTTGTTATATTGTTATTTAATAAACTGTCTTTGAATCTTTTTCCCGCAACTTCATCATTTAGTACGATTTCTATTAGAAGGTTTATATGGTTATTATACACATCTCAAATGCTCAATTTTTTAATCTTCCCATAAAACAATACATCATTAAATAAAATAAAAATCCTGAGGTGTTTACATACTGCTGGACATTATTAATAAACAAATTAAATTAGTGAGGGAAAAAAAGTGTTTTAAATCCACACAGCCAAATAGTTGCAAAAGAAATTTGTTATAATGTGACAAAGTTACCCATCTGAATTCTCTTGTGTGTACTAACAAGTGTGAAAAACAAATGCATGTATAAGACTGTGCCCTGTGGAGAAATTCTAATGCTCTGTGGAAGTCTGCATAAACGCACATGAGTCAGACTGATTAGATTATAGCTGACATTAATAATCATGTGATTAATGTGAACTACAGAAGACTAGACGTATGTGGGCGGAGCCTTCACATATGTGCATTTTCCCCATTGAGCATCGGTGTGTCGGTTGAGCATTGAGTATCAGGGACTTTGAGAGCAGATCATGGTTTCAGAAACTCATCAATCACAACCGGTTCTGCTTGAGAATGAGCAACAACCCGAGAGATCATATTCACAATGTTCATCTGAGTGGAAACATGACATGTCCGCATAAACACGGCAGATTTCATACAACTCACTAGAAAATGGATTTTAATTTGAATTACTCACTGTGATGTCTGTCTGAGGTACAAGACAGGCCGCTCTGATAAACAAAGATGTACATGCTATAGACTCTCATATATCTCAGCCAAACCTACATCTAAAAGTAAAATTGATTTTCCCTTCCGCTCCTTTAAACATGATAGGCAATCTGACCCCAACCGTCAGTAAACACCATTTTACACAGGAGGAAAATGGAGGTGTGTATATATAACACGTGTATATGTGTATATCTGTGTATATAACATGACACGTTTTTGTTTACATATGTTTGGAAGTTTCCATCATGAAAAAAAACTTTCCATCATGTTATGCTTTGATTTATTCATTGACTCTCCAAATCAATGTGTTTCATCTTCATATTTGGAGGATTTACTTCAAAAATACAGTCTTGGTGAAATAAATCCTCCAAAGAGAAGCAACAGGTCAAACTGAGGCAGGTTGTATGAGCAGACAGATGCTGAAGAGTAAATTAATCATGGAACTACTGGTGCTTACAGGAAGTTCTCATAAATATAACAGCAAAAGTCCCCGTAAATACATCCACACCCATATATACTGATTCTTTCAGCTTCACTCTTTTTATATAATTGGTGGCTTGATTGATTGCTTAAATGTGTAGTGTGTAATTACATCACTAACAGCACCAGACAGAAATGCTGCATGCAGCATCATTGGCTCAACCAACATCATGAGTTTAAGGTGGGACTATCGACGGGAGTGTAAAAACTAGTTTGGAAATGGTGTCAATTTTTGCAAATCTGTTTGGTGCCGCTAGTGAAGCAGAAATCACACCTTTCAACTTAAAGTTACAGACGACACAACGAAAGTAAAAATACGGGGAAAAGATTTTGGTGAGACTGATGTGAGACAGTTCTGTAAAAAGATTGTGGAAATGAGACACTACAGTTTGTTAGTTTGGTGTGAGGAATATTATAGGCAATATTTACACCAGGGCCAAAAATGTAATGGAGAAAAAATGCCATAGTATATGAAATGCCCCAGATATTTACAATGTTGGTATTTATATAGTTATAGGTATTTATACAGTATATATATAT